>JAODAC010000006.1:900989-922945 GCA_027575185.1 Mimaenictus wilsoni | reverse complement strand
TATTTCTGATTTATTAGTTTTGAGACTTTGTGGACAGTAGTCATCTACCATACCACTGCGCCACTTGGCCTTACACAGTTATTGTTATTAAAAATAAAAATCTGTACATTTCGAACTCATATTGTTAATGGAGATATGAATTGTAAATTGTATCAAGTGTAACTCATAGGGCAACGTGTATGTTAAGGAGTGGACATCATTTGCCAATACGAAAGGTACAAGATTCTCACGATTCTTTTCTCAGAGATTCATCCATCAGTACTGTTATGATCAGCAGTAGGTTGTGCATATCATTCTTTAATCAAAATCGTTAATATAATGTGCATATTATAAAACAGAAGTAAAAATGCTTTTTTAAATTGACGAAGAGCGTACCACTGTCAAATCTATTAAACAATAGAAAAAATAATAATCCTAGATCAAGCTTTCCCTCTTAAGTAATTTCATATTTTATTATTGTTGAAACAACATTACAGTTTGTTCTAAAGCGATAAGACGCCATTTTGTATAGGATTTCAGTAAAAAATTTCATACTCGCTCGACGAATGCGTTTTATTCTAGTTTTATCGCATCACAATCGTATAAGATGGTTGATAGCATGCGGCCGAGGAGTTGCGAATGGAGCCAGTTGCGGGCTGCACGAAACGCGCCACCACGAGAAATGCTCGCGTGATGCACTCGCGCACGCCCGTGGCGCCGAACATCCTAACCGGGGTGCCGCCGCCGTGCCGCCGTCACCGACGAGGTGCATGCATATACACATACATACACACATCACACTGCCATACACTGGTCGTTACGTGCGTCCCTTTTTTAATGCGCACTGCTGCAGCGCGGCGTTAATCCCTCGCCGAAGCTTTTTCAGTGCCCTTCGCGTTTTGTGCCTCTCCTTTTGCGCGCAATTATCCATCTTCAGCGAGCCTCCATCGACTAAGGCGCGCCTAGCGTCGACCTACACCATAAAACTTTCAAAAATATCATAGTTCGTAAAAACATAAATTATGAATTTTTAGAATGAATTGATAAGATTTTTCTCACTGATTTCTAATCAACATCAAATTTTTGTTTATTTCACCACGTATAGGATTATTTTTCATGGTATTGAGACCAAAATTGTAGATTTTACTTCATGTGAAAGTTAATATGTCAACTATCAATTAGAGTGTCTCAATTTCCCGACACAGATTTTCATGAAAATTTTTGTACGTGTACTTCATATATTCAAATATATTTTGTGGGATTTTCCTTGTTTTGAGCTGTTTGCTAAAAAATCAAAGTTTTGCCACAAAGATAAGTAAAGAAAAGAGCAAAATTTGATATATCGACTTTGAGACGCAGTTGTCAGGGCATGAGTCTATTGGCCCTAGGGTTGTGGGTTCACAACTTTGAATTTTTTTTGGACAAACGGCTAAAACCGGCGAAATATCCCGTTAACAGAAATTATTTCAATATACGTATTAATCATACAAAACCATGCAAACATTCGGAATAAGAATCATCATTTTACTTGAAAACAACAAAGCATACTAGTAAATATGCAGCACAGTATTTATTAAACATAAAAAACTAGTCTTCCAATAAAAGTTTCCAGTTTAAAGTTTTCCAATTTTCAACGGAATCATATTCAATAATTTGTGAACTTTATCTTGTGATTGAACAAAATTACTAATTTTGCACTTGAACTATTTCCAGCATACCAATTATGTGTATTTGATTTATCTTTTTTGTGTTGTATTTGCCTCGGTATATTTTCGATTTGTGTGTGTTTTTTTCCTTCTTAGGTGTTGGCTACATCTATTCGCCGCCGAACAAGTTGTTACCACTTGTTACCATTCATTAGAATAGCTTGTTACTTCGTAGGCTGGCGGCGTAAACAGGAAACGTCCTTAAAGTGTATGCCTTTACTATTCTTCGGCGGCTGTTCTTCGAAGGCCTGCTGTTCGATGTTAGGCTGGAAAAAAATGAACAACAAACGCATGCAAACTCGTGGAAATACGACGCGCACATGTTCCCATTCGTATCTTGAGTGAGCTCACTTGCTGTTTGCGATTCTTCGTTACCAATTCATCCAGATGCACACGGCGCGATCTCGTTAGATCTCGTTAGAAACGAATTCACAATTCACGCGGTGAGCGGAAATTTGACTTGATTTGCTCATTACGTGAGTGTTAACTTGATTTGAGCTATTGAAATACAGATGGCACTGGTAGATTGACACATTACTGATAAGATTTAGATTTTTTATTACTGCTACTTTGCCTATGCCTTGTTTTTGATAAAATATAGTTTTATGTATACAATGGCAACGTTCATTTTTAGCTACTGGAAGGTCTGATAAAAAATCACTTCACTAAAGTTTAGTAAAGTTTATTCAATAGAATATATAGTAGGCCAATTGCAAAAATAGTTTATTCGATTTAATATAAGAAGAACAGAACTCATCACGCTTAAAGATGTTCTCGCTTAGTATAATCCATTTTAATGAATGATTCAAAATAATTTTTGATTTAATTTCTTTTTCATTTCGCAGTATTTCCATCTTGCTCCAGATTGATTCTCTTGATTCATCCTCGAATTTTACTAAGGTGTCGAAGCAAATGTGAGAGAAACCGGCGTCATCTCTATTAAATAGATAAGTAAGTAGCTACCGGGCTTGGAGTGTCCAGTCATCGTCGCCGCACGGTCATAAATCATTAAACAGCATGACTTGTCACCCGAATGTACAGCGTCCAAATGCGTGAGAGACGAAGACGCCCGCGAAGACGACGCACCACCGGCAGATACCTGTCTTCACCTCACCCGTATCGCACTCCATCCGATTTTCGCCGCCGTCATTCTCAATCGAATTCTCATCGTCGCTCCCTTGAGTGAGCCATGTCCATGTCCACGTATGCATCCTTCAAGTCATCACGACTAAAAATTAGTCAAATCACAACTTTTCCTTTAAATTTGCACATGAAAACTATACAAAGTCTTAGAATACAAACACTTGTCAAATGTCCGTAGGGCAAATATTTACATAGACCCGGCAACACCTTGTATAATACTGTTGGATGTAATAGATTAAGATGTCTTCAGCCGTGATTCTTCTGGTTCTTCTGGTACCTTGAGTAGGAACTTGAGGACGAAGGATTGAAGGAGTCAATAAGTGCACTCATCTTGTCTTTGACTTTAGATGATGCTGGACGATGGACGGCGCTGGATGTGAAGTTGTAAAATCAGCAAAGTTTATGAATGATATTCCCACGTGATAATGTGTGTTGAATCCGGAGTGGATGAAATGCGAGAAGGTGGTACGCGCTCATTAATCACAGTGCAGCGTGCAGTGCAGAAAATACGCCATAACGATCGATTGAATTTCACTTAAATTTTCATAAATTTGCGTATAATGGGAGCGCATTGCAGTGTGCCTCCGTTGAACCAGCAGTGCATAAATAAACAGAATAATTTCAAAATTAATGACTACAATTTATCAATATATAAAATAGACTCAGCTTAATCGGCACACCTGGTAATCAGGGCAACCGATTTATCCATAATCTTTAAGAATGGAATCAAAATCCGGGAAGATTGGGATGTCCATTTGATATTATATAGAGCGTTCAGTCAGATTTATGTAAATTTAACGAACCCCAAATATTATCCAAATATTTTACGTTCAATGATCATTGTTATAGAATGCCGGATAATTGGGCTAAACGAACTAGTCTCGAAGTGACCCAATTAAGCGGAATCCATTGAATTTTACTTCATTGTAAATGAAAAATGCTGGGAATGAACATTTATTATCAAGGAGATAACAAATTCAATTGTAAGCGCCGAAAAATCTTCGCAGCCAAATCCCCACAGGTAAATTCATCGCTACGAAAATGCACCGCTGGTAAAACACCTCTGAAAAAGCGCGACAAGCAAAGCTGGTATATTGGAGAGATGGTCTCAATTCTCTTGGGCGCGGAAATCAAAACCGTGCTAAGCGGGGGTTACCTACGCACTAAAATCAAGAGAATCAAAATACATAGAAAAATAGTAATTACTAAAGCTCCGTGATTTGCACTTAGGTAAAAGAACAATTATGTTTCATCTTTTGGGTGTTCCTATCGAATAAAAACGTTAATTTACAGTTTGACAGTATGTTCAAGTTAACTGTTAAATGCAGGCGCTTTGCGAATATCGTAGACTATGCAAATCCCATTTAACGCATTTCACTTTGCACCACGCACCCGCAGCCGAAATGCCAAGAGTCTCGAAAAGCGTTGCGAATCAATTGCGTGCCGTGCGTCGAGTTACCGCCGATTTGCGAACGCCAAAACCGCCTGGAATTCCATTTAGCTGCTTGCTCATCCTACCTACATATTCCACGCAAGTTAAAAAATCAATTCTTTCCCTCGACGTGCGCTTTTTATGCCCGTCTTGGGCGGCTGCCGTAAATATGCATACGTCGAAACTTGCAAGTTGCAAGTGCGCCCCGCAATCTTGCAGGTTGGCAGTTGGCAGAAGGCACAAGAGCACCACACACCGGCGCTTGTTGCTCTCACCTAGGCGAACACACGCGCACTCTCGCGCCCAAGTCCTTTGTCTTCGCGTACCTGAAGGAGACGGACGTTCCGGCCGGCGCCACCGAAACACACCTCTTCGCCGCTTTTGAGCGGCAGCGCGCGACCGACACATGATGATGAGAGGCGCACACACATCAAAATCGACCGCTGTCGGTGCAGCGTCGAAAAACGCGAGCTCTTTCCTCGTCCTGCATCTCAACACAACACTCCACGCCACTGCTCGTCAAGCACACATCTTCGAAAGCTTTCAAACGCGTTTCAAACACCATCCATGGACTTCCCAAAAAATTCTCGGCATTTCGGCCCGTTTTTACCGACATTGTTTTAGCAGATCAACCCATTCCATCTCTATTTCCACCTGAAGGTAAACCCTATAGACCCACAAAAGGCGCACACCACTTCCATACATTAAGAAAACGCCCTAGGCGAAAGAGTTCTAAACTTTGCCCTAGAATACTACACGAAACGGAAATATTTCACAGTCTGGCGAAACTCAAAACAATGAAACTTAACACTTTCTGTCTTAAAATTAAAAATACGAAAATGATGATTTATTACTTTTCATGCCATCTAAAAATCATTTAAACCATTACAAATCATTAGATAACCTAAGGGTTTGGTACATTTAAATGCCCGAACCTTTTTTATTAGAAAAAAATATTTTAAGCCATGAACAAGTTTTGTCTAACATGTACAGACGATTAAAACAATATTTTCACAACCCTAACGCTAACATCCCAAGTTATTAAATGCCAACTAAAAATAAATTACCTATAATTGACGATACAGAGATGCGGGAGACAGGTACCTTCACGAAAACTGTATAAATGCATCTTTTGAGATTGTATAGAATATTTAAATTTGTAACACTTCATTACGGTATTCTTTGTGAGCGTTCCGTTGCGCCGTTGGACTTTAAGTGCACTTAGCGCCACTTTAAGTGCGAATTTCACTGCGTTAGGTAGAGTAATAAAAATATGCAAATATCTTCCCAAGAAACAGCCGTAAACGTGCCACAATTGTAGTAGTTTTGACACTGACTGCTTCCGACAATGCGGTCGACTTTTACTTCAGCTATTCATATTTATATTTCTGACGTTTTTAACACTTTTCAAAGGCGCTTTATGCTCGATTTTTTCCACTTCATGTGAAAATCCATTTTCTATGCTACCAATCTGATTTATTATGCTTTTGCATATTTACAACTTGGCGCCTCTTTCCAACAGATTAACAAAGCGAGAATTTCTTGGATAGTTGTTGATCAAGTTAACTAGTTTTTCATATCTAAAATACAGCAATCGTCGCTTTATTGCTGCGGGTACATGCGAACATACGGATATTTCACGCATTTCACGTCGTACGGTTTTCCATCGTCGGCTTAGCGCCATTAATCCAAACCGTCGCGCCTTAATAAGTGTACGGCAGCAATAAATATAATTAATTACACGTGTGTCGAGCGGTATTATAATTAAATTACCATGGGCGCGAGAGTGCTTCGACGTCTTCCTACGTATGTCCCGTCGCGTCCATTCGTCGCCAAACGACGTTAAACGTGTATAAATCATTTGGGAACTGTACCTTAACGCAAATATTCATATAGCCAAAATGGACTTCATAAAATATATATTCGATGTTTATAATTTCCTTATTTTATTAAAAAAATATCGTCGTGATGACCTTGAGGTCAAATTTAATTTTAAAATTCTCTTTTTAGACATAAGATAATGTCGAGATTAATGCTTTCTTAAAAGCTGTTTCAATGTTTTGGTTTGAAACTTCATCACACTCATCAATATTTTGGGAAATTATGTCGGGAACTAAAATCCCCTAGAGTCTTATAAAATTTCAATTTGTTTCTCCCAGGCGAGACGAGCACGAACGTGACGTTTATCGAAGATTATTTGCGGTTTTCTGCGGAACGGAGCGTGTGCGATTGCATGCCGCATACGGAGAACGCAGCAAAAATCGAAATGATAAATAGTTGAACGATGACTCCGCAGAATAACGGCGCAATCGGCTCGCTACCCTTCTGGAAAGCGCATCACGTGCCGCCACATTATACGCCTGTTAATCCTCGTTAAATAATTATTTATCACATGGATATACTGACTTAGACAGCTGAGTTACATCTATATCAAAAAGTCAATATGCACATTGGGTTATGTTAACTTTAGGTGAAACTAACAAATAAGTAATAATTGTAAGAATCCTTTACATGACCTTTATAATTTTTGCGAAAAAAAATAGTCATTAAATAATTACACTACAACCTTATGTAATGATATATTTGACAATACTTAGTTGCTTTAAATATTTTTTCTTTATAAATATTTTTTTGTAAATATTGTACAACAATGTAAAAACATATTCATCGTAGTTTTCGCTAATATTAAACAAGTAAATTATATTAAATTATGGGAAGCTTTCTGTCAAATTGTTTACATCACTTTTGAAACTTTTTCAGACATCTTTATAATATGATTCTAATTCGTTGTACGTGATTTTCCAGAAACTTTCAGCACAATCCTAGAAAATCTCAACGTAACGGAGCAGCATGTCGGCGCAGTCACAGGTGTGGATTGTTTCTGATTCGATAATTACGATCGCAATTGTCAGCGTGCTCTCGCGTTGTCCTTTCGTAAATCCTCTGGCGTTACGGCCACATTTTCGATTGTTGGGCGCAGCGCGACGGAACGAAGCGAGCAACAAACAGCGTGTACCGAAAACAACCAACTATCGAGCAACATCACCAACGAAAAAAGAACAACAAGAACCACATACACCGTTCTCACACAACACTACAGGTAAAAACGCCGCGGAAAGAAACATAATAACGCAAACGCAACGCGATGACAATACACGAGTCGAACTAATACATGCGCAAGGAGCCTGCACGAAACAAATTCAGGCGGCGAAGCACGAAAAGAAAAGAATTGTCTAGCAGGAGGAAGTATCGAGTTGGTTGGCTAGCACCCATGAAGGCGATTTCGACGCTCATGTTGGATTTCTTGGTTTTCGTCTCGCTGCTGGCTTTTCGGCACTGCGAGCCGTAATGAGCTGCGAGCACGATGACAATACCTACACGCACGAAAAAAAAATAGAAGTGTATCAAGGACCGGATTTATTCACACTCGAAAATGCGATGATCGACCGCGGTCGTCGTCGCGTCGCAACTTGTTGAATGCCAAACACCGGTGAGCGCTTTAATTGCCGGTTTCAATGCCTTCGTTTTTATGCCGTTTGTTTACGCTTAAAACTTTGGATTCGTATCAGTATTTCGGTGCAAGTCTATTGTCTGACTAGATTTTCGACTGTTAAGTGAAAAATTACGTAAATTAGTGTTTATCTTATTCTAACTTCTAATATTATGCTTCAACACGTCTTAATGACCAGTATAAACTAATACTTAAGTTCTAAGTCTAGTTTAAACACGTTAAATAATTAGTAATTACAATTATTAAATATTTATGAAGAAAAAAGTTAAATTGTTACATTTCAATGGTTTTTCAAAAAATAAATACAGATTCTAACCTATTAAAGTAAATTAGGTATAACTAAATAAACATTTTACTTAACGAATCATGTTAATATGGGTAAAAGCAAAGCAGACGCAAGCTTAAATTCCATTTTTAGCCATAAAAGGAAGATTTGCCAGCTTTGTGGACGGTATGTGACATATTACATCCTTATGCACACGTTAGTTAGTTATACCGCATCGTTAGAGCGATAATCTACCTGAAAATTGACGTTTTATAAACGGCACTAACAATTTTTTGCATTTTGTTCTGCTATTCACGAAATACCAAGAAGTAGAGGTAAACCAATTGAATAAAACCATAGAGCAAACGATGTATTCGCCATTTTGTAATACAGTATGTGCGGCTGCACATACTACGATTTTTCACAAGATATAGGTATAAAGGAAAGACATGCAGTAAAAATTTTCCGGCATTTCTCTATAGTGAGTGGAGCGGTACATATATTAGATATTGTTGTTTTCAGCAATCGCACGAAAATACTGGCAGCAAAATAGAGCAAATTTAAAGCGTTGCAAAATACACCATTCGCATTTACAATTAGATGCGATTATCGTGAAGCGCAACGCTATGAATATATAAATAAATATGTATTTTTTGCAGCGTGTCGAAGACTAGTTTGGCTCGAGTGAGTTGATTAATTTCGACGTTTACGACTCGTTCGATTTGGGTTTTATTTGACTGTACCGTCAAACATTGTTGAGCACAGTTGGATTTGGCTAGATATTTAGGTTTCTAGTTCTTGAATTTAGTCAGTGGAATCATTGTTAGTATATCTATAAACTATTTTGTGTAAATGAAAACATGACACAGACATATTTGATTGAGAAAAAATATGTGGTGGTAGCTTGTTTTATTTTTGATTTTTTTTTTTTTTTCAAAATTTGCCCCATTCCACATAGAACCAAAATTAAACATATACCTTAAAAATTATGATATGAATAATTTCAATCACAAATGTCAAAATGATTGCAATTTTCGACATGTGCAGATTATAATTTAGAGCGAACTACGATTATGCTTATAACAATAAGCGTCTACGTTATAGTACTTAAGGCATGTTATCAAAAATATACAATAAACGAAAACGTGTAGAGATATATGTATAAAAATAGCACTAAAACTTTCCATTACAGCACAAGCGGCATGATACTATATCAAATGTTCCTATATCAAACAGAAACTTAACAATATTACATTTTACTATTATCGCATTATACAATATTGTTAAATTCCAATTTATGCCTAAATTAAGAACGCGTAAAGCACTAACAACTATAATATCTCACCTACGATCGTTAATAACGATCATTAATTAGCAATATTTTATGAAAATCACCATTATTATAACTGCGCGAGCAAATTTTCATCGCCATGCGATTTGCAACGTTCATTTAGAACGATACGCAATAAACGATAAAACAGTCGGCGTTTGTAATAATAGTATAATTAATTGAATATACGTGTAGAGTGCGTGGCGCGAGTGCATTTCTTGGTATTTTTCGCGATGATAACTCTGAGAAAAACGTTTTCAAGATGGACGAACCTGACGTTTACAATGCACATAGGCGGATGGAACACGTCCGAGGAGCGATGATTTTTAATGCGCCGGCCGTTTCGTTGTCTACTCATTATAACCATTCACCGGCGTTATATTAAAATGATTATCTATGCATCCATACAGCGAGTGTATCCATAAAAAAGTTTACGTTGAAACAAATAAGAAAATAATCAGTTTATGCACTTTTCTACCCATCGGTGGAATTTTAATAATATTATGCATCTTAGTTATAAGTTAGTTACTTAGTTAGTTATATTGAACATTTTATTAACATATAATGAATGAAATATCAGATTGGATTTTATTTGATTAAAATTAACGTACAGTAAGTATGTGCGTTGAAAGTGCAATAGAACGCGTTATTCCACACATCCGCGAGATTATTGAATTTAATACTTCACTTATCTGCAATTAGACCATATGAACTGCGCTTTATTAATGATTATCAACTGTTTAGCGATTTTTTTACATTCTTCATGATGGGTACAAACCTAGTAATCAAGCGATTACGAAGATTGTAACCAGATATCCTCAATTTGTCAAATAATCATTCATTTACTTTTTTATAAATTGTTTCGGAAAGTACCTCCCATCAATTATTCTCCCGTCTTGTTTGACTATTTATTATCTTTAGAGCTTTCGGAGTTTTTTAAATAAATTCCATACATTTAGTTCCCTCTACGAGCGAATAGAAGAATTATAAAAGCTCTCTGCTATGTTATGATTCCCCTCCATTGCGATGTTGCCAGAGTGGGAACACATCGCGTGCGCTTTACCTGGTCGACCTTGGATGTTCCGCAGCCGTAGTCATGACAACTGTAATTAATGATAGGCCTGCGATTGGTCGGGCGGCAACGCATCCATATTTTTATGGATTAATATGGCCGGGCCCGTTGTACATGCGCTGTTTATGCGCGCACATCCACGAAGTGCATACATTATGCCTGTACGCGTTGTTTACACTTCTATGGAATGAGATTCAAGGATTGATGTTTATTTTCAATTAGTGAATTATGTTTATTTAATCTCATTTTTATTTATTGTAATCGAAACAGAATATATTTGACCTATGATAATGTTACAGAGTTTAATATTTATGTTTTGATCCAACGAACTGAAAACTATGTTTAGCAATAACAGACTTGCTATATGTTGTTGGGGATTAATACTTTGATCAGGAAGATTACATGCATTTACGAAGCGATTAACATAGAGTTTTTTGGCAAAATGTTTATGTTGATTGTAAAAATAAAGGAAGTTAAAATTGCATTATATTTTACAATTTTTCTTCGAGGATCATAATTCTAGGGTTGGAAACGATATTCGTAAGTTTCGGGCGACTGGTTCTCCCTTTTGAAGCGCAGCTTTGTTGACCATCCGCCGTTCAGATCATCGTCGAAGAGCTTCGCATCCTCACGAGGTAATTGCGAATTATAATATTCCAACCAGCGCACCAGTAATTGCGGTGATGCGAATAATTCGGGGTTGTATTCGTAGAGATCGGAAAGTTCAACCCACAGCGGTACTTTAATTAAAAATTAAATTAGTTTGCATCCTTATAAACTTGGTATCTTTATATCTGTATTAATATTGCTATATTTCTTGAAATATTGTCGACATTATAAACCAAAATAATAATACACTACAAAATTACCTTCAATGAAAGAAGATTTATTGCTAAAAATTTCGAGTAAACTTACACTTGATTTCTGTGGGATGATCTTCAATCCTCCTTCTGCCAATTCTAGGCACAGATTTAGAGGCCTTTAGAAAGAACTTCTCAAAATCATCATTACCACTTTGTTGTCGATTCCTTTTGACTATTCTCTGCATATCATTCTGGGTCTTCATAAAATTACCACTTTGGCCATTTACCAAATCAAAGGCACTAACTCCAATCAGCAATAAAACCACAAATATGCCAAACTTTTCAAACATGATTAATGATGCCGTTAAATTTCTTTTATTTTTGTTTATCACCCTTATATTAATTAAGAGCTTTGGGAAATATCCCGGTGGTTGTTAATGACGCAAGAGAAACACTTGTAATAAAACAAAACAACATTTTCTGGCTTATATACCTCTGAAAAAGGACTACTTAGCATTCTTGTTGCGATTGCAGCTGGGCAGATGTTACCCCGTGCCTGCAAGTACGACTCGTCCGGCATGCGGATTGATAATTGAGATCGTTTTCACGTGCGATTGTACACGCATTTCGCGCATAATTACTGCTACACATTGCGTTGCACGCAACGGAAAGCAACCCGTTTCGTAGAGATCAACGCTCATCTGTAATGAGCGTATGTATAACAGCAGACCAGCATAAACGGCCGTAATCACCTAATTCAGGTGTCTTGTTTAATATTCTTTATTTGTTTTACATTTTACTTCATATGCATATAAAGTAATTTGAAGGGATTATTGTTATTGTAAATTAATGTCTCTTAGCAGACACCTGATTAATTTCACCATTCAACTGGAATTTAAACTGTTAACTTCCGATAAGGGGCAAATTAATTGTATTCCTCATTATGCTTATAAAGATATAATAGGGTTTTATTGCAAAGATATTCCAATAAATATATAAGGTAGATATTGATATAATAATATATCATAAGAGCCATGAGCGTCCGCAAATTTCGAAATTGCATTGGGTTACAATGCCCCTATTTGCCCCTATTAAACGGAGTCATATTCCGAAATTCAATACAGAGTTCAGAAATGAATAAATAACAATTCTTCTTCTTTCGCGCATCGCAGTGCAAATAGGGCCTATGATTTACTTAGTTTTTTGAGTATTATGTCCAGTATTCCCGCCAACGACTATTATGTTCAAGGAATTTGTCCGAAGGTGTTAGTTATTGGTTTTTGTTAGATTTTATTTGTATATAATTAGCGCAAATAATAATTTGATAATAACGGATATAGGACTTTCCATATTTTCATAGGACCCAAGGGCACTGGCGGAATGGTTGTGTGAGACAGGGAAAGGGATAGATTGGATATGAAGGGTGTTAGGGGAGAAGGAAAGAAGAGGCGTGCAGTGTAGAGCAGGCGTGTGCATATTGCAATTGTTATTTTTTTGTTTTTTTTTTGTATATTTTATTTTTAGTTAAGATTTTATGTTAATGTTTAAGAAGGAGAAGGAATATGTGAATAATATGCCAAAGAAAGGTTCAATACAATATTTTCATTTTGCATAAAATAACGCCTAATTTTACGTTATATAGATTTAATTAATATGTTAATACGACAATTCGCAAAGTGAAATGAACTTACTAATTTAATTTTACGTATTATGTCGTATGTACTTGTAAATACCAAGGCGATATCTGTATCCCATGGAACCATATGTGAATCCTTTGCCACCACATGTGAATCCATGGCATTTACATGCATTTTGTCGCCATTAAACAGAATGTAGCCGGAAAATTCCGATTACGATCGGATTCCGATTTATTACAAATAAACAGTTGTCTCGATGCGTAATGAATACAGGAATGCATGGAATAGTTTCAATTTATTAAAATTGGATTGATAAATATCGGACTTCATAATTCAATGTTACGTGTTATGTCGTATGTATCTGTGAATCGCAAGGCGACAAGGTGATATCAGAGTCCCATGGCACCACATGTAAATCCTTTGCCACCAAATATGAATCCCAGGCATTCATATGCATTTTTCGTCACCAACGAAATGTTGCCCGAAAATGCGGAGGAAATTCAAATGACTTTAATTCCGTTCTTTAGGAATTGTGCCAAATAAGTAGTTGTCCCGATCTATAGTGAATACAAGAACGCCTGGAATAGCTTCATTTTATTAAGATTTGATTGATAAACATTTGAGTGAAGAGACAGTGTGATACAATAATATGTCAGAAGTATTTTATCCCAATTTGTGCAATGGTTTCCGTGGATGCCTGAATATGGCTATAAAATATAGTTTTTTATTTTCCTTAAAATGTTGAAAATATAATTTCTAAAGGGCGGGACAGAGATTTTGCCTGCAGACAAAGTGGCTCATTTGAAATTTCTGAAATAGTTATAAGTCGCACTTATATAAATTTATCCTTAGGTTTTAATGTCCTATAATTCATACAAAAACACTATGTGTATAATGTATATAAATAGAATAATGAAGAACATGGACAAATATTTTATTTAGCCTGTTCCTTTTTGGCAATAAATATTAATATTTTATTTATTTCATAAACAAATTAATTTTACTATCCATTGCGCCATCTTGCGTACAATAGTACGAACTGCTACTATGGCAAATTCTTTTCTTTCAAATGTAGTGAAATTGTTATAAATAGTTCTTTAAAATTTCATTTAACACATATTAATTGTTTTATACTTATAAGCTCCAATGTCTGTATCTCGATGCTTAACGTGCGCAACGATGAGTATAAATAATAGGATACTTCTCTATTTACCGCTCGAAACTTATCTAACCTCAAATTTTAAAGAAACTTTAAATCATCACATTGTTTTAAAACATAATATTTTACTAGCCTCCTGCAATTTTTAAAATGTCGTAAGTAGTGCTACTTCTTTATTTTGTTCGATATACATGTATCAATTTAGGCACGCTGTAAACATGGTCCCAACAAACTTCTCCATCCACTGCTTTTCAACTGAGATAGACGATCAAATCTACAAATACGATATTCTTAAAATGAGCGACTCTCTCATGATATTCGTAAATCTCAAAAATGCTCAGCAATTTGACGATCTATCCTACGCAGTGATGAACCCGGATAAAACAAATACAACGAGTATTCAGATTTATGGCAACTTCCTCGCAGAGGCATCAAGAAATATCGTACATCATTTGAGTCACAGACTGAAAAAGAACATTTACCTTAGTTTAAACGTCACCGGCGATCAACGTTTCTACACCAAGATAGAACAACAGCTTTTTGAGGAGATTAAAAACAATTTTGACAAGTTTTAAGTTATGTAGGTTATGTTTACTACCACACGTTTATTACTATGTTCATATTCATTGTGTTATTATAGGTACCTAATAAAAAATATTATGCAATACAGTATGCAATTTGTTTCCATATGTTTCTTATTTCTGAATATACATTTTTCTTCATTTTGTTTCTCTAAGAAATATATAATTCTCTTCCTGTTGGTTGAAATATAATTCTTGTCCCAAATAGTTAACATCTCTGCCTGCGTAAATTAAGTTTGTAATAAAAATGAGTAAAGGAAAATCAACTTATTGTTAGTGTAAATAAAATAGAAGTCGAAATTAGCTAAATATATATCCAATGTCTTGAGAACTTATATTCAATTAAATTATTTAAGATATTTATCACACATACCGATAATTGTAACAATATCTCCCCGAAAATCTATAGCCAATTAATTATAAATATTTGCATTTTTCCCATTCTTTCGTCTTGTATTCCTTTCAATCGCAAACTAAACAATTTGGACCAATTTCGTGTAGTTAGTTGCATAGCGACTGATATCTACGGCGACACATAGAGATTGACTTGATCGACAACATTGAACAGCAAGCCAAGTCGAGAAACATACTAGAAGCACAGCTATACATGTGGGTCCGTGCGGGCGCGATTGGCTCGTGTGCACACAATGGCGATGTGGCCACGGACTATTTGCGCGGCGAATACTTGGGATTCCCCGGCATGTGTGTGAAACTGCGCAGCTCGTAGCACATGTCGATGCCGTGCGCGGTGGCAGTGTCGACGTCCGCCTTGCGGAAGATTATCATGCGCACGTCGCTGTGCAGATAGATGCGGCCAGACTTGGAGCTGAGAAAACGCAGATGGATGAGATAGCGCAACCACTTGGGGCCCCACTCCTCGAGATGGCGGTCGGTACACTCGGCGGGCATGTACAGCGTGCGCTGTCGCATGAACGTCTGAGAATTAGGGGGCATGTCCGAAAGGTCGTACATGATAACGAACATCTTGACGACGGTGCCTAGTGGATTGAAGAGAGTCACTTGCACTGTGCCGGTTTTTGGCACCATGTATCCTTTCTTTCCCAGATTGATATGACCCTGAGATATCGTTGGAGTTTAGTTAAAGATATTTTGGTTCATGCTAATTGATTGTCTTACCAGGTATGGTGAGGAAACTTTGTCGTTATCTCCAAGAGTATAGAAGAACACTGTGACGGGGACGACTAGATGGCGCGGTACAAAGGAACCGCTAGCGCCGAGCTCGGCCGTGAAACCGTGGACTGTGGAGACTGGTTCGAGTCGACCATTGAGGACGGACTCTTCAAAACTTCCTGTAAAAGATACAATATTTTTCCATAACTATTATAATCCAAAACAGATTGATATAAATACTTATTGATATAAATAGTTCAATGCTTCTTTGTGTGTGCAAAGAAAGTTTTTTATCCTTAATGAAAATTACATCAATGCCCCTACTTACCTAGTAAATTGGCAGCATTACTTCGACGATAATGTTTCACAGGTGAAGGTTGCTTCTTAGGACAATACGTTTCCGAACTACAAGGAGAAACAATGCTACCATCGCTTTCACTGTCGTCGTCTGTAGACAAACTTGTCGAGAATAATGCACTGAAATATTGACAGCATTAGCAAAGCATTCCAACAATAGGGGATAGAGGACTACCTTTTGATATCTGAAACTGAAGTAATACTGGAATCGAAATCAAAATTAAATTTTCCCCGGCGCACGGGAGCCGGACTGCTCGTCAACGGCAATCCGGTACGAGCGTGAAACACCATATTCGCGGCGTTATCCAGTGATTTCCTGAATTTTGCTTTGGCGTTGGGCGACGGTATGTCGATGATATTGCTTTCGTTTTTATACTTATCGCCCCCAGTTGCCGACTCCTCCTCACCAGCCGGCACCACTGCCAGCTGCAGATTCGAAATATCCCGCATCTTCTTAACGGCATTCGCGGGTGGCACGCGCGCCCCTTCGCCGCCATTATCACAATCCGTATACACCGCCACCTTACTACCCCTATTGCTATAACTAGATGCTATATCACGTTTGTCGGCTTGCTTATCACTATGTATATCACTGACGCTCATCTGCAGCGCTCGCGCGCATCCGCTCAGCAGATGGGTGCCAAGTTCGCCCAATCGTTGAACACATTTGACATCACGAATTGCCACCGCCGTTGGGCTGCAGCTGGGATTGGAACTGGCAGTGTTCGCCTCGCCGCTGCCACTCTTGCTACCGCCACTCCCCGGGAGCGTCTCATCCTGCAGGCGGCAGCTGCGTAAAATTGCTTGCAGGAAGACATCACTGCGACTTGTACCACTCGAACCACTGCCGCTGCCACAATTTTCCGCCGCCTTTTGGTGCCTCTTGAGATCTGCGTTGGACTTGAAGTCCAACTTGGGTGTCTTTGACAACTGCTCCGCCTGAGGGCTGGAGTTGCGCTTCTCGCTCGCACAACTGCCACAGGCGGTAGCAGTGGTGGTGGCTTTATCACAGCGTTCGTCGGCGCGCACCTTCGAGGTGGACGGTTGTTCGCCATAGCAGCATACGCGCTTGAAACTACCTGCGCGTTGTTCCTTTCGTAGCTCGAAATCATCCACGTCCTCGCAACGATGTTTGCCTTTAAGCGTACAACTGAGATGCATACGATCGTCGAGCAAATAAGTGTCATCCCCACAGTCCGTCGTTGGTGGCCGTTCTGGCGGAGGCGCCGGACATTTTGGCGCACACTTGCTGCAGCTGACCGTCGGCGGCGCCATGCGTGGCAAACTCTTCAGCGTCACTTTCAACTGATAACCGTTGCCGATATCAGCGAGCGGAAAGTCGTGCGTATTGATCATACTCTGACTAAATTTGCAGCGTTCATAGGTTTCGCCGGGGATGGTTATGTTGTATTTTAAATTTTGACTGGAGATTTTCAAACGTGGTGCGCTCGTCGTATCCTCCTCGTCCTGGCTTGACAACCAGGCTGATATTTGCGAAAAGTACAGTTGGGAACGAATGGCGTTGATAAGTTGATTGAAATTGAACGTGCACACATCCGACGGTCTAGAAATAGGAACATTTTTATTGGAACAAGGAAAAAACATTAAAATCAAGATAATAGATTTTTACAATAGAACATTCTCAACGTTATTAACAACAATCATATATTTAGTAAGAAATTTCTACCGAGATTGAATGCTAAATAATTTCTATTAAATAATGGCAAAATACAACTTACCGATTCCGTAATACTGTAATGTACCACTTCTCCAACAGAATATCTTCATTCTGGGCCTCACTTGATTCGACACCACCACAAAGGCATACCATAGACAACAACACATCCACACAGAGTGGTATTCGTCGTTGCCATAGGGTCAGGACTTCATTTCGAACTTGCTCATACTTCAAACACTGAAATAAAAGCAAACTCAATTTCCAAGCAAGTTTTCAGTTACCACCTCTCCTTACCAACTCATCATTCCGGTTACAGTCATGCTGCTCCTTGGCGTTCTTCAGCACGGTACAACAGTGCGGCCCCTCATAGAAACCGCGACTTTTGGACGCCGTCGACTTGCCGGGAATTCGCCCCTCAGTAACAAGTGCTGTTAAAGCCACGAGCACATCGCCGCCACCGTCGCGTGTTTCCACATCAAAACTTGAATTGTGCATCTGTAGCAAGAAATAAAGTAATATCAATAAAATAAATTTCTTTAAGCTTCTATAAAGGAAAAAGCAACCAAAAGAAAACAAAGGAAACTCAAGGATATCAATATTTTGTTTGTTTGCGTTGGCTCGTAAAGTATAATTTATTTACTTTTCTCATCTATTTTATGTCCGAATTTTCGCAGTAAACTTATTCAATGATGAGATCAATTTCCTTTAAGCGTAAAGGTCATCCTGCTGAGTTTTCCATGCGTTAATGATTTCCTCGCAACGTCCGTCTTCGAAATTACGTCACACAATCAGCGCCGCACGTAACAGCGCAAACTTTGTTTGGCAGGCCAATTTAATTGCCCAACTCAGTCAGCGCAACAACACATATGCGCGAAAAACTGACGCAAATTGCGCTCCCCATATGGGCGACAGTACGAAGAAAAAACGCTGCTTTGTTGCGCGACTGGTGCCATCGTAACTGACTCGGATGCGTTCCGTTCGCGAATGCTGCAAGAACTGATCCACGCGGCGCACCGCACAGCAGGACGAATCGAGTGGGCCCGCAGTAGCTGTGCGGAGATACGGAGAGAGAGTGAGTGCTGCTGGCGGCACCGTCGTGTATGCCGGAGATGTGGATTGTGTGGATGTAAATGTAGGTTCGCGAAAAGTGGGTCAAACTAGCAAGCAGCAGTCGCGCGTGAAGCACGAGCCCACCACGACCTGCACAGCAGCAGCGGCGGCGGACCTATGTGCGAAAAGGTCCGCTTCGTCCACGTAACGGTGCTGCTGGGAGCCTGTTATGGGCCAGGTCATGGAGACCAAAGCTGAAAGCAATTTCAACCTTCGTACGTGCAAACAAGCACACGGATGCAGGTGAGGTGGCTGGGAATTCTGGATTCAGATGCTTCCCGTGAATAATGTCATCACACGAAATGAACGACTGAAATAGTCGTAAGATGTTTACAGAAAATGAAATTGTAATCATTCCTCTATGATCCTACTCCCGTAGTGTTTACAATAAACAAGCACTATAAGGATTTTAAACCGTATTTCACACAATTGAGTAAAAATGTTGCTCTAAAATGTTTCAAAGAAGTAATTTCCTATACAATATTACTCCTAATCAAAAGAAAATTACAACATAATATTGAAAAGTAGTTCTCAAATCGATTCGTTTTTCACAATAAAAAGTAGCACAAAGTAACACTTACATACAATACATTATTGTGCGCTACTCCACTTTCACACTTTTGCAACCTTTAATTTGAAATTAAGACCTCACCAGCATTATAAGCTGTACGGTGGTAACACCGTTAAGCGCATTCCGTGATGATATTGGAACTTCCTGATAGGATTTCTATAATTACAAATTAGCGAGACGTCAAGTTTTTCGAAGTAATCGGCAAATGTGGCAACTGATTGGTATCTCCTATAAGCGAAGAATGTTGAAAGACATGACATTTAATACTTATTCCACCGTCCTGCATAATCTAACCACATATTCGTATTCTTCTTATCTGGTACCGATGACGTACGTAGGCTGCAACCAATTTTGGACAAAAACTGTGAATCCGAGACGAGAACGTTGCATGTATAGGAATTAATTCTATTTAGAAATTTGCCGAGTAAAACATTCAACCAAAAGAAATTTACAAGAAAAATATTGATATAAAGAAGCGTGTTGAAATAACGTACAAAAAATGAGACCAACTTTCAACGATTTCCTCTTAATTGGTTTTTAATGTCTTCAAACTTTGTAGGTTCCACGATTATCTTCTTCAGACTTGTTCTGTCAATTAAACCTGAGTTAAAAGAATTTGTCAAATTGGAAACATATAATGTAGAAAAAGCGAAAATGTCAATGTTTTTTTGCAAATCCGGCCTGTTATCTACGTTTTATCTCGGCTATTAAATGTCAAGTTTATTTATAATGCGGAAAGTGTCCTTTAAACTTCAACTCAGTTCCACATCACTAGTACGTTGTTATTAAACAGGAAATATTAAAAGTTAAGAAGAAATACATTTGCTAGGATGTAGACAAAAATAACCATACAACACCAGCTTCCCTCCCCGCACTGGAGACAGGATTCTGCTTTTTTCAACAACAGCTGATCGTTACTCTCTCCTCCAGGTCGTCCCGTTTTCGCGGTTTCACTTATTCGCAGTGCCCCGCATGCGCAATACGAGCAGGATATATCCATACAAGTCGCGCCTGACGTTTGAGTGCCTGCAATCCTGTGACGTGGGCCAAATGAGAAGGACAAACCGATAAGATTAATCAAACTTCGAACAAGGATAGATGTGGGAATATGCTCATGCGCAGTAACTAAATACATCCAGTTCGCTTTTCTGCTACGGCTGTGTATATACCTCTCGCCAGGAAACGGCCGTGTATGTATACGACAGAATACGAGCTTCGCAACACGCGCGCTCCTTTCGAGCCGTGCCAGTTCAGCCAGCTGATCGAGCGCAAGGACAGCTGACTACCACTCAACAGCTCAACAACAGAGCCCACAGAACACTCCCACAAAATGTACACTTGTGTATGTGGGTATACGTATAAGCCGTTGTCAAGGTTACAGCGGCTCAGCTGTATTGCAAATTGCACATCTTTTTTTTCACGTTTTTGTTGGTACAAATATAATGCAACCATGTTATGAAACAGTTATGTTTTTAATTAGGTCATAATTATATGTTTCAACATTATTGGTGCAAAATGTACAACTAAATAATAACAATCTTAAATTCAAGCTGGATCGAAAAGTTAGAATAAAAACTTTTGGCAATGTAGTTAATTATCCTTTTAAATAGCTTGATATCCTAATCAACCATGCACTAAACACGTGATTAAAGTTTATTTGAACATGTTCATTCGCATGTGCCGTTGGACTGTTATCGCAATCATTCATGCAATTTCGAATGCTTGCGTGAAACTCATTCAGCATTTGCTAATCCCGTTGTTGACTCCGCAACAACTTCTGTGATAACAGCATGTGCAAAGTGTGACTTTATTGCTCATTTTCGCGAACCGCAACTGCTCATCATTGTCCGTGATGAGCCAGTGGAAATAATCGTAGCTGAGTCAGCTGTGGCGGAATGCCATTAACGGAAGTTGGCATTAGCTAATTCAAAGAAAACTCCCAAGACCTTTCCCAAATAAACAGCCACATCACAACATCTAATCAATTTAGGTCGAACCCGACGCCAACGGTCAGGTTCAATGTTCATAAAGCTCGGCGCAGATGCACAGAAGACGCAATTCCACGCTGCTACAATCAACAAACTTGATAATCTGTTGTGAATACGCCAATAACGGTTCTATTGATTCCAATTAGACATAACTAACCCGGCGAATTCAGGACACATCAGGATACAAAAAAATATTGTCTAGCAACAAGTTTGTAGTCTACAGCACTATTCTGCTCAGAACAAAAAACTCAAAACCCATTTGCCCAATGCTAAATGTAGAGTGATTATGTCATGGCATTGAACCTTCCTGCGTAGATGTTGAGAGGCGTGCGTAACGCAAAAAAGGTGCGTAGAAATAAAACGTCTGTCCTAATAATTACGTCATTAAGACCCGAAATAAATGGATTTAACATTCATTAAATCAAATAAATCAATGTAACAAATGGTAATAGGAAGCAAATGGTAATTACATTTTATGTAATCCGTAATACATATCCGTTATC
>JAODAC010000006.1:865189-887055 GCA_027575185.1 Mimaenictus wilsoni | reverse complement strand
TTTCCTAGTGTTTTGATAATTTCTTTAATTTTTTGTGGTGAAGTTCGTAGAGGTACGCTATCCGAGTGCGGCAAAAGCTGATTGACAAGACGGGTGATTTCTCGTTGTGATGATAGAATATCACGTTCGACTTGGTGGTTATTGCAGAAGGTCTGGACTAATAAGTTAGCTTTAGATTGGGTTTCAGTAAATGCAATGCCATTATGTGTCAGAGTGGGAATCGGGCCTTTACTGCGTTTTAGCCGTTTGGTGAATTTCCAAAGTGAATTATTATCTGGCCGAAGTGCTTCTAGTTTTTCTGCCCAAATTTTGTTTTTATGACACTTGATTTGAGTGTCAACCACACGCACAAGTTGTTTATAGAGAACAAAAGCATTTGCGTTTCTCGTACGTTGCCACTGATCTTGTTTTGTTCTTGCATTTGATAAGTTCAACTATCTGCTGGGGGAGTTGAAGTGGATGCTTGTTAACAGTTTTGCGGGAGGCGTGTTTATGCGTGGCTCTCGTAATGGCTTGGGTTAGCTTGAGCACTTCTGTATTAATTTCAGCCGGAGAAATCATATCCCTGCGAATATTGATGAATGAGTCCAGGGTTTTTCGAAATTTTGACCAGTCAGAATGTTTATATGAAATATATGTAGTGGGTGGGACCAAGGTGATCTTAGCACCAATAGACTGAGTGATTGGGAGGTGATCTGAGCTGAGTTGACAGTGGGCTATAGGTATGGTTTTGTGAGGGATGTTCTTCGTAACTGTGAGGTCAATTGTGGTTGGAGAGGTACCATTGTAAGGTAAATGAGTATGATCATTTGGGAAATCAAGAAAAACGGGGTTGTGATCAGCGAAGTCACGCAGTGTGAGACCGTTGCGATTATTGAGATTACAGTTCCAAGTGGAGTGCTTAGCGTTGAAGTCACCTACCACACACACTTTTTGCCAGGAGAGTAGTTTCGATAGTTCAATATTGGTGAAGTTATGGGCAGGTGAATTGTAAATACTTAAGACTACAGTACCATCCAAAAGTTTAACTCCTACGCTCTCTATAGCAGAGTTAGGTATTTCAGTGAGTGGACAATGTGTGATGAGTTTATTTACGAGGATGGCCACCCCGCGCCTGGACCACTCAAGTGAGAAGCAGCGACGCTACTCAATAGGCTTCCTAACAATAATCCGCCAAACGAAACTTTTAATTTTCTAATATAATACTTCTAGCACCATCTAGAGAAATATCGACCAACTCATGTTGACGATTCAATTTTAGGTTATATTATGATTTGCCAGCAAGTGTTTACAGTGTTTACCTATTTTCGATCTTTACTAAAGTATTAAATAATTTACTCTACTATAATGAATTCCTCAAATAAACCACGTACGAGTATACTTGATAAGCCACTAAGTAAAGGAAAAGGTGACGTATCTCTGAGCTGTTTCGCCCTTCTCTTCTCCGAAGTAGTACAATACTCTCAGAATAAATCAACCACAGTTGTAGAGCTTCAAAACAGGTAATACTTTCTTTACCGTTCAAAACCTCTTCAATCTAACACCATATTTACAGATTGCATAGTTTGGGATATAATGTGGGCAGTAAGATTATTGATCTTTACTTCGTACGCGAGCGAAATGCGAAGCGAGAAATTAAATTGCTTAACATCTTGCTGTTTGTCAAGTCAACATTATGGAAAGTAAGCGTTCATTTTAATTATTATTAAATTGAGATTAAAGTTAGATTGCAATTGTCTGATGAAAATGTTATAGGCCTTGTTCGGCAAGGAGGCAGACAAACTCGAACACTCCAATGATGACGAGAACACCTACTATCTAATGGAGAAGGAGCCTATTGTGAATAAGTTCATCTCGGTACCGAGAGATAAAGGGAGTTTGAATTGTGCGGTTTTTGTGGCTGGTATTGTCGAGTCGGTACTGGTTGGAACTGGATTTGTAAGTAGCTCAAGATTATATGCAAACGAATCTAATAATAGCCATGTGTGCAAACAGTTTGTTAATTTTATTTACTGTTTGATTTTTGGATAGTTATAAATAATAACATTGTGTTGATTCAATATTGGTAAATTCAGTATAGAGTGTGAATAATTGGGAAATGCCATTAAATTTGAGTAAATATGTACAATTGATGGTGCCTGGAGCATTTTTCGATCTCCAGAAGTATCGAAATCTTCAAATCTTGATAATTTATTTACGAAATATCAATAGTTTAATGTTTTGATTTTTTTTTGATATCAGAAACTATCGATGTTCGATCACGAAAATGTTGGTATCCACTTTCTGGATACCGAAACTTAAAAGTACCGATATTAAAAATCGAAACTTAGAAATATCGATACTTTTTAGTACCTAAATTTGAAAACATCGATACTTTTGATCTAGCTAGTGAGTTTCTTAACGTGAAAACTTCAAATATCTCGCGGAATAAATTCTACGAAAAAAATTTGGTGATCAAGAAGTAAACATTCCTTGGGGAATGACATGGTATATTCAGCCCCCAATTCCAGTACCAGTATTTTTTATACAGATTCAAATTGCAGGACTAAAAATATGTAATATTTGTTCAAAACATTTTTTCGTAGTTGCTTCTGTAAGTGATAAAAATTAGTTTTATTAATTGATTTTCCTATGTAAAGATCGGACTAAATTTAAAAAATGATACCCGTCGATTTCAGTGCATGCACAAATATTTCAAACAAATCTAACATACATTGAGTCCTACAATTTGAATCTGCAAAAGGGGTACCCATTTTAAAATTTCAAAGTTACCCTTCGCACACCGGGAGTGGGGTTGGCGGGCTGAGTATGCCACGATCACTTTCCCCCGTGGATTGGTTACTTTGTGGTTACCTATAATTTTTTCGTAGAGGGCTTATTTCTCGAAAAATTTGAAGTTCGGATGAAAATATCAATACTCGTTGATAAATAAATTTTAAAATGTTGAACATTTTGATTTCAAAATTATCGAAACTTTGAAAGTATCCATGATTTTTGAAAATATCAATACTTTCTAATAACTAAAATATCGATTTGTTTTATTACGAAACTTCACGAGTATCGAATGAAAATATGGATACTTTATCGATATCGTAATATCAAAATTGAACTTCTCAAACTAAAATATCGATACTATACGATAATAAAATATGTCGACGTTCAAATTTCTATATGAAAAGATATTGATACTTCTAAGTTCCAATGATTTAATTATTATTCTTTTATACAACAACTTTTCATCACTTAATGACTTGTTCATGATCGTTCGATTTACAGTTTCTATAAACTATTATCTAACACACAGCTGCATTGTTAATTCAGTACTACTGCAAATATGCATTTATCACTATGAATATGAATCCTCTCGCTTCCAGACAGCGAAAGTCACCGCACACTGGCACAAAGGTACCACGTACATGGTGAAATTCGACGACGCGGTTGTTGCACGCGACAAGCAGCTAGAAGACAGATAAACGCCCGCCATCCGCAGACACCCGGCGATGCTGCACAATGAGCATTGTGATAAGATTGATTAATGATGTGGTAACTGCGTGTTAGTCACCGAATGGCTCCAACGTCCATACGCAACACATTGATTTTCTTTTCAACGCGTCGAATAAGACGACTATTTACATTTATTATATATTATTTATAATTACAATGCAAGTGTTTATTTCTGTTTAATTCCACTACTCGTGCGCTCACGATCGAGCGACGTTTGTAAAGATCGGGTAATATAGATAAATTTAAATGAACTTGAAGAAGCGATCCTTGTATGCGACCTCTCCGGCGCGGTATCGCCGTTCTTCCTCGTCCCTTGTCGATTTAAACAGGTACATTGTGGCCATCATTGGGATAACGAGGATGGCGAGGCCAGTGCGGGTGTTCTTCCAGTTGGGCTTGAAATGTTCAAAGGAGCTGAGTCGCATTGCTTGGAAGCGTTGGATTGCTGGATCAAACTGAAAAAAAGATTTCATTGTGAATTACAATATTCAATAAAAATATAATATATAAAACAAAAGAGCACATTGCTTTAACCATTGTATTGTTTATTTAAGAGTGCCAGTTCCTTTAGTACATAAAAGTTTACCCGATATACTTATTAGTAAACTTTAGTAATATTTCAGGCTTAGAATTTTCATTTTCAGTATAATTAGTTATATTAGAGATTAATACTATTCATTAGAAGACGAATTTATTTGGTTAAATATCCGTCGGGATCTTTCGGTCAGCAGTCATCGAACATACCGCTGAGCCCCATTTGACTTGAATTAATTAATATCAAAAAGGTGTATTTGATAGTTATATCAGGTTTCGGTATTTTTTAGAATCGAAACAATCGAAGCTTGAAAAGTATTGATTGAAAAATTTCGAAATTTGAAAGTATCGCTAACGATAGATTTTGCTATCTTTTTTTTTGCTTCGAACTTAGCACAGTATCTATTGCTACTACTTGTTACTACGGAGCTGATATTTGACTACATATGGTGTGCTCTCATTTACTGTGTTTTTGCCTGTCTGCGTTAGGGTCAGCGCAAACCTAATGTGCGCTTGCCCATGCTTTCCACGCTTCTGTGAAAATTCCCATGACATGAACATATACACGTTCTATTCTATCTTCGGCTGATCTTCTATTTTCTTCCCATTGGTCGCAGGAAAAGAAGGTGTGGTTTTGATATCAGAACTTAAAATTATCGGTAGTTTTGGAGATCGAAACTTGAAAGTATAATTTGGATAAAACTTATATATCGGTAAGAATCGATACTTTTTGGAAGCGAAAATATCGAAACTTGAGCAGCGTCGAATTTCATACCCTATACTTTTTTGAAATCGGAACGTGAAAGTATCGATTGATATAAAAAATATATACTTTGTTATATAGTAAGTTTCAAATCTATGCATACCGTTTCGATCCTTTGCTAGGTGAGTATAAGGTCCAGAGGAGTGTGATTTTCCCATCACATTGTGAGTCACAAAGTAAATTCGGCAAATATAGATGGATCATATATATGAAAACTTACAGCAATGAATGCTTGTACATCAATACCGAGTATTTTCTTTCAATAAATATTGACATGTCTATTTTCGATCTTTTTTCACTTTTCAATGAACCTACGAGGTACCATCCTCTTACATCACGAGTATGTTAAATCATACGAGAGAGGCAAGGACATTCTATGCGAGTAGCACACTGCTCTTTCTACCATGTTTCATCCATGGTCCACCTCATTTATTTCTTCGCTGCCGCGCCGAGCAATGCAACGCAGCATTATTATTGGAACATTACAGTATTGTTTGCTTAGCAATCTAAACAATGTATTCATCTACCAGCGCTATTATGATCAGCAGTAGGTTGGGTAATATCATTACTTAATCAAAATCATTAATATTATGTATATTATAAAACAGGAGTAGTAAAATTACATTACAGTTTCCTGCACATAAAAAATGCTGTCTCCTTTAACGGAAAAAATTATTGATATTACGCATTTAATGAAATAAAATGGAATACATGCAATTTACACACAAAAAAAAATATTTTCAGTTTAATTGTATATTTTATTTTTGTTTTTGATTTTATTGGCTTGTGGTTGTGTGAAATTTATATTGTGGGTAAGAAAATGCCAATAAAGGTTGCACATATACTTAAAATACTATAAACTTAAAAAAAAAAAACAAACAACTGAGTCTAATCCCGAATCATCATTAAAAATAAAATAATATTTTTCTAAAGCATAATTACGAAGTTTCAACGCATATAATCAGAAAAAAATAACATTAACGACGATATTTTGCATAACTGCACAAGAAAATTTTCACCTATTCACATTTAAATTTCCTTAAATTTACATTGAATTTGAAAGGAAACTTTCAAATTCCCAAATAATAATTTCTTACCAGAATTCTTTCGTTTTTTGTATTCTAATTATAAATTGAAATCGAAACCAATAATGAATACTACTTTTCGATCAAAAACCTCCAGTAATAAACTCATTACCATTCGACGTTCATCCGCCGACCACAAAATTACGAAACTATTTGTTCAGCGAAAGACATAGAAACGCACAATACACGTGTAATGTTAAAGTTGAAATACGTGCACGATGTATGTCGCACAAATTATTACGTTTTAAAGTATTCCCCGTTAATTAATATTTTGCGTGCTCATCGTATGCAAAATCAACATCAAATTCCACACACCTATTAGGATAATTGCAATTAACCATCCCAAACACGTTTTACAACTTTATGACGCCCTATAAAATGAAACTTTATCCTATAACTCATCATAATTATTACTGTAGTAATTAAAAATGAATTTAATACTAAACCTCATTATCGCGAATTAAAGCTTAGTAATACTATTCAAACTTTCCAAATCATTAAGGGATTTCAGCAAGAATTATGGTCAAATGTTAGTAGGTCAGAAAAATGATTCCCAAATATCTCGCTTGATTTGCATGTGTGAACAATTTGCTTACGCAATTATCAGCAACTGATTACGCGTTAATGCTTCATGCTACAATTCGCATATAATCATTCGAATGATATTGTTGTGCGACGATGTTGGATTTACGCAAGTTTGAATTCAATCATTTTTATCGTCTTTTGGTTATTTTATTGCTAGGCGTATTATGTTACATCAGCTGGCTATTTCCATGCAAATATCCTGATAAATTTGTAATAACTCGTATACATTGTATAAGAAAATGTAGAAAAGACAAAACAAATAAATTGATTTGGTGAAGGTGTAAATCAATAAATATTTGAAACAATGCTTGGTAAACACTTAAAAAATGTGTAATTGAAAATGTCGCGTAAGAGGATGTCACTAGAAAAGATTTCATTGAACGTCTTTAAGAACCTTAGATGCCCACCAAACTCACCCATCATCATGCATAAATAAATGAAGAAAAAGACTTTCGGCCGCCTCAATGTATCGCCAGCATCCAACGAGCAAACAACCACAGATCGTAATTATGATCTAATGTAAACCGACGTTAAATTACCTGCTATTGTGCGTTTTATTAAATAATAGTCATTAAAAAATAAAAGTGTTTATAATGAAATTCCAAGTAACGCTTTTGTTAATCGCGCTCATCAGCGTTGGATTCGCGCTACGTATTGGCAAAAACAACACCAAGCGCCAATTACCGGGTCTTTCCAATGTTCTTGCAGATCCTGCAAGAGTTAACGGTTTATCCAACGGCCAATTTGTCTCCGATATTGCTACTAATATACAAGACCGCGGATTTGATGTTGATTTAAGCGGGCCGAGAAGACGTGTAGAAGATACTCTACAGAATGCATGGATTACTTTCAAGGTAACTATTTTTTCATTTGTTTAATAAATCTATAGGATTAAAATTGTTTTGCGTAATGTTTATCACGACATTTACAGAGATTCTATGTAAATAAATTTTCATTGAGAAATTGTCTGTTGAGAAATTATGTCTAATGTGAGTAAATACCAATTTCAATTAAAATATTGATAGAAACATTAAAAGTAAACTACTTTTCCTTGGCATATTTTACATATTGTTTA
The DNA here is from genome assembly GCA_027575185.1 of Mimaenictus wilsoni. Taxonomy (NCBI): domain Eukaryota; kingdom Metazoa; phylum Arthropoda; class Insecta; order Coleoptera; family Staphylinidae; genus Mimaenictus; species Mimaenictus wilsoni. Next base: position 879,509 of record JAODAC010000006.1, on the reverse strand, counting down.
CTATTGTTTACATGCTTGTTATCTGAATAATATAAATTCTAGAACAAATTTCACAAAGTATACTTCTCTGCCGAAGAAGAAATGCAGCGGCGTGAGATTTTCATTGAAAACACGGCCAAAGTGTTTCGGCTAAATGACGATTACGCACAAGGATACGTTAGTTTCGCACAGAAACTAAACGGTTTCGCCGATATGCTACACCACGAGTTCGCAACGTCTGTGAACGGATTCAATCGTTCCTTGAGCACTGATGAACCGGTGATACCCACCCAACGTCCCACGGCGTTCATCCCTAGTGCAAATGTGCCGATTCCGGATGCCATCGACTGGAGACAATTGGGTGCCGTCACCGCAGTGCGTAGTCAGGGATTGTGTGCTGGTTGTTATGCATTCAGTGCAGTGAGTTTTTTTTTGGCAAATTATGAAAGATACATTATTTAATTAAGGATGCTTCGAAGAAGAACAGACCTTTGAGCTACAGCTAAAATGGTTGCATACCCTTGATCTAACCTAATCGAACCTAACCTAATATAATTCAACCTAACCTTTGTTATGATTATTAGAAGAAAACTCTTATGGAGTGGGGCACTGACAGATCTAGATCTGCCTAACTCGAAATAAACCCACAACCCCCGCTTGACACTCTCTTCATCTTCATTTTTAGACTGCTATACCCTGTTCTTCATCGGTGTGGAGCTTGCATTACACCGCTACTACATCTCTGGTGTGGTCTTCCTGGGTTGCGCTTTCCCGTTATCATGTCTTATATCATCTTCAGTACTGGCGTAGTCAATCCACTTGTTGATAGCTTCGATGTCGCATTCTTTCATGGTATCCTCGCTTCTCACTTAATCTCTGATTTTGCAAAGCACTCGCATCTCAGTGGCTTCCATGAGTTGATGGAATTGCCTTACATGTATGTCATGATGGGTATAACTACTGATTTGTATACCCGGACTTTAATTCTCCGTTGTAGCTGCTTGTTTTCCCAAATTAAGTTATTTAAGCATCAAGCTACTTTTCTAATCTTCCTTATGTGTAGTCTGACATTCTCTTGAATATGGCCGTGACTTTGCCAGTCACGGCCATATTCAACTCAATCCATAGGTATTTGAATTTCAATAGCTGTTCAATGGGCGTTCCTTCCACTTTTAATTTCCATTTTACAATTAGTGGGACCTTTTCCGCGATCATGCATTTTGTTTTGATTACAGGGATTAGCTTGTTATATCTTTTGTTGCAATATGGCACGTGTTTAATAACCTCTTTAATAACATAAACTAACCTCATCAGAATCTCACATAATCTAACCTAACATATCCTATTCGAACCAAACATACCCTAATATAACCTAATCTAATATTCCTAGTTACCTAATCTAACATAACCTGACTTCACCTAATCAACGCTGACCTAATGAAACTTGGCTGAACTAACCTAATCTAACCACCTGCCAGTCTCCCTACACAGTCCTACCTAAATTAGCGTAGCATAGCGTAACCAAGCTTTGCCCAACTTAACGTAACCTACTCTAACGTATCGTAAAATACCCTAACCTAACTGTATGAAAGTGCATTAGATGTATATTTTTAGGCTGGAGCATTAGAAGGACAATACTACCGAAAAACAGGCATCCTACACGAGCTCAGCACACAAAACCTAATCGATTGCAGTAGAGAATATGGAAATAATGGCTGTAAAGGAGGTTTAATGAATCCAGCCTTCCAATACGTCAAAGATAATCATGGTATTGATAAAGAAGAAGCCTATTTTTACGAAGCAGCTGATAATCAATGCCGCTATCAATATGAAGGTATCGGTGCTGATTCCACCGGTTACGTGCAGATTCCTGAAGGCGATGAAGAATCCCTTAAACTTGCTGTTGCTACTATCGGCCCGATTTCAGCTGCGATGGATGCAAGTCGCAACACCTTTCAATTCTACTCGGAAGGAGTCTATTTTGACGTTGGGTGCAAGAACGAAACAAGGGATATGAACCACGCTGTGCTCATTGTCGGTTATGATATTGAACCCAATGGTAAACAGTACTGGTGGGTGAAAAATTCTTACGGGGATGATTGGGGCATTGGTGGTTATGCAAAAATCGCAAGGAATGCAGGCAATCACTGTGGCATTGCCTCCTTAGCTAGTTACCCATTAGTTTAAGGTAAATATGTGAAAATAATGTAAATATACGAAGATTATTTGAATATAGAAGCAAATGTTGTGAATGTTATGTCATCAATTTTGTGGTTAGAATCGGTACTTACAACAAAACCGCCTTCACCACTCGCATGACGGAAGGGATCCGATTGTAATTTTAGGAATTCATTGCGTAGTTCCAGCTTCCTCTTGGCTTGTGCCTTTAGTTTTTCTATTTCCCGGGGTGCTAAATCGTATTGTTTAGACATGTTTTCACTTTGAGTCACTCGCAGCGCTCCTTACAGCACTGCCGACAACTGTCAAATTTGTTAGTGACATCAGTGCTGACAATAGTTAACCAAAGTTACTAAATAATTTTTTTAATTTTAACATTTATAAAACCGTTATCAAAATTGAAAAAAGTTGTGTTGCAAATGATATTGCGTGATTTCCTATGTGGTGAATTTGTTAAAACGGTAGGAAATAGTAAAGATGCGATTTATAATGTGTTTTTATCTACAACTTCGAAAGTTATCTTTTGTTGTTCTGTTAAAACTAATACAAATAATAATATTAATATTTATTGCAAAAAAGCAACTGGCTAAAAGCTAATTTTACTTTATTGATATTAAATGTATTACCATAATTTCAGGAATTGGCTCTTTTCTTTTTTATATTTATTGATTTTATCCTAGAATTAATATAAAAGTCAATAATAAAAAAGTTATTTTGTACCAATACGGCTGGGCTAAAGATGATATCAGATAAAGATGATATAAAGATAATATTAGGAATTGCCCTTTCAGTATCACTTTCAGTATCAATTAATTTTTTCCAAAAAATAATTTTAAAGTCTGTAAATAATTGCAAAGAAGATATCGGGTACCGTTGATGCAAAGCTAAAATTGATTTCATCACATCTCTGGTATAGATTGATATCACATTTATTACAAGCTCTCCAGGATTGGTCCTTTCAGAAATGTTTAATTTTAATAATTGAATATTATATCAGCAAACAAATGCAAAAATGTTATTTTGCACGAATATATAAAGATATATAAAATTCTGATAGATGACATTCACTTTACGGTAATTTAAATAGCGTCTCTTATCTTTTCAATAAGTGGTGCCAAATTATAAAGCCCACTAAATTGAAGCTAATGCTCGTGATGATGCAAATTTGGGACATTTTAATAGAGTTTTAGATCATAGTACAATCGAAAAATCATAAAAATTTTACATACAATTCAAGGAAATGACTTATGACGGCCAAAAACAATGACTTCAGGAACTGTGCGCCCATTTTAGGTAAGGGGAACCCCCTGTTCGAGTTGTATTAAATTTGTTTCTTTGTGTGCTGACAAATGATGAAATCATTAAAACTATGTCGCAAAAAAAATTGAGAATCACTGCGATAAGAGGACAAAAAAAGTGGGCGTACTTGAATTTGCAGTGTATACAATAACATGGACCCTGCCTTCTTGCCTTGGGTTAAATGATTCGTTTCTTCGGAGTCCTAGGCTTTCCCAGGTTGCGTCAAGGTCACGTTAAATCCCCCGTCACTACCAATTACCACCCCACTCCGTGTGTTTAAGGTTTGGATAGACCTAACCTAATAAGAAATAATACAACGATGTTTTAACCTAATTTATTTAGCTTAGGTTAGGAAAACATGTTGTTTATAACGGCAGTAAAGTTTAATAAATCCTTTCTTTCATTGTGCTCTAATGTCATTTACGGTAACTTTAAATTTTGTCTTATATCATGTCCTGAGCTATTTTTTACTCAATCATACCTAACCTAACTTAAACTTTTGTTGGGTTTGGTTAAAGTGCGTATTGGTAGGTTATAAAAATATTCTTTGATTTTTCTGATTGTCATTGTATAAATCAGAAAAACAAAAGAATTACAAACTAAACTCATGAGTTAGAATCAACAACGTGATAAATATGAGTAATTTTACCAAGAAAATTCGCCTAAACGAATAACTCTATAAAATGGTGGCATAGTTATCTCCAGCAAAATCAGTTGTTGCTTATGTTGGCAATGGTCCGTGCAGTCGGTACATTGGATCAATGTAGTCGTTCTTTGGTGGGGCACGTGGGGACGCGTCTGAATCAGCCAACGAATCGTGCTGCGCAGGCCAAATACCAGCCGGGCATCAGATGATCTGACCCAAACAAAAACACGCTCTGAATTTACTTGGCCAGCGGCAGTCACTAGCGAAATCCAGTGAGAAACAGCGCTTCGGAGTGTAAACACATCGACCAGGAACTGAAAGAACTGGTAAGTACTCATAGTAAAAACATTCAATACATTTCTGTCTTGTAAATTTTCTTACAATTGCAAATGAAATCTTGCATCATTTGTGCTGGAATTCAAGGTTTATCAATAGGTTACTTATAATTGACTGGGAGTATTTAAAAACATTCTTAATTAACATTATAACAAGATTAGTTCAATTTTTGCCATTTTATTAAAGTTTATTGTTTGATATGAATAATTATTAATTTCTTTGTATTTAGTTTTGTATAAATATAAATATTATTATTTTCTATTACTACGTCTTTCTTACTTGGAAGTAAACAAAATGGTGGTTCATGGACCATGACTTAACATCATTCCACGAAATTCAGATAATAATAGGTTCTTTGTGTTTCTTGTTTTTTTTTCAGAAGTAGGTATGAAGGCACTGCTGGTATTAGCCGCCCTTGTAGGGATCGCACAATGCGTGTCCTTCTTCGATCTTGTGGCCGAACAATGGGGAACCTATAAGGTATGTGAATATTTCGGCTTTCCTTGTTCAGTTTTTTGTTTCTTTGTTCGTTTCGTAATTGCACGTTAGCGTGAGTAATATATGTTAAACATTGTTTCCTCCAATTCTAACAATGAGTATGTTTACAGTAAGATTACCGCGTGTAACTCATGTTTTTCTTAATTCACATAAACAAAGCTGATTATTAAATTATGACCCAGCTACCGAATTGATAATATACAAAATACGGTGTGAAGGATAAATATTGGTGTATATAATTTGTTTGCGCGTGTTTTGAACGTTGAACGTTCATGACATGCGGATGAAATTTCATGCGCGGGCAACATTTTAATCGCAGTTCACACGACATTTTGATGACCTGCAGTTCAGCGAAATAAGCACTTTTTGTTATCAACACTTTGCGGATGTATTGTTGATCTTGTTTGTGCATCTGTGACGTTTCAATTTAATGCGTAGGGATAATATTATTAATTATCCCTACGCATGTAACAAAACATTTTATGGTATTCAAGGTTGTTTGGTGTTATTCAGGAAATGTTTAACATCTATTAAATTTACAAAGTTGAATTATTTGAATCAATTGATAATTCGGTGAGATCGGTGACATCGGTGAGAGATGTTGCAAAGCAGAGGTTTCCCAACTTTTTATAACAGCGCCACTCTTTCTTTACTGCAGTTTTATGGCGGGCCCCTGTTATAAATATTTTCTCAAAAGCATGTGTGAACCTTCAATTTTTGTTCTATGGAGGGAATTATCGGAATTATTTAGGAATAAACTAGGCCAGTTTGCGCCTATTTTGGTTCTGATTCCTCTGAAGAATGTGCTGCCCTTTGATTTGTAGTTTCAGATTTTTAGGGACTTGCCTCACATTCTTAGATATAATAAACATTTACTTCGAGTGTCTTTTGGTTGTTCTCTGATTCCTTTGAAGCATGTGTTGCCATTACATTTCTAGCTTCAACTATTGCGGGAATTATCGCACTGTTTTATTGTTTAAAATATGTCCTTAGATGCAACACAGAAAATCCTACGATAGTGAAACGGAGGAAAAATTCCGCATGAAGATCTTCATGGAAAATGCACACAAAGTCGCCAAGCACAACCAACTCTACGAACAGGGTCTTGTCGGTTACAAACTAGGACTGAACAAATGGACCGACATGCTTCACCACGAATTCACCCACACCCTTAATGGTTACAACCGTAGTTTAGGCAAGAACCTCTACGCTGAAAGGCGCGAACTTCCATTCACTTTCATCGCTCCCGCTCACGTTGAAATGCCCAAAGCTGTCGACTGGCGTGATGATGGCGCCGTCACCGTCGTCAAAGACCAAGGTCATTGCGGTTCCTGCTGGGCCTTTAGTGCTGTAAGTTACCTGTCACTACTTAAAACCTCCTAGACTCATTTACAATTCGGAATTTACAGACCGGAGCCTTAGAAGGTCAGCACTACCGTCAAACCGGCAAACTCATCTCCCTCAGCGAGCAGAACCTTGTTGATTGTTCTGGTAGGTACGGCAACAACGGATGCAATGGTGGTCTGATGGACTACGCCTTCCAATACATCAAGGAGAACCATGGTCTGGATACTGAAAAGTCCTACCCCTACGAGGCTGAAGACGACAAGTGCAGGTACAAGCCGGCTAACTCTGGCGCTACCGACCGTGGCTACGTTGACCTGCCATCTGGTGATGAAGAAGCTCTTAAGAAGGCAATTGCTACTGTTGGTCCAATTTCGGTTGCCATCGACGCCAGTCAGGAAACCTTCCAAATGTACTCCGAGGGAATTTACTACGAACCCAGGTGCAGCAGTGAACAATTGGACCATGGTGTCCTTGCTGTTGGTTATGGTGTCACCGAGTCTGGTGAAGAATACTGGTTGGTCAAGAACTCTTGGGGTGAGAGCTGGGGTGATAATGGTTACATCAAAATGGCGAGAAACAGGAACAATCATTGTGGTATCGCTACCCAAGCCAGCTACCCATTGGTTTAATTTTTAATTAATTTGTGGAATAGTTTAGTTTTTTGTGATTTTTCTTATTCGTTTAATGAAAATAAGCAATAATTTGAGTGCGAGTTACTAAGAAAATTAATGCCAAATAAAAAATACAATTGTAAATGTTTCTTTTATTAATTGTTTTAATTTTTTCAAGTTTAAGAAAGAATGGTTTAAATTTTACTATAGAGCTCTGTAATATTTCCATTTTTGTCAACAGAGGGCGCTGCATATACAATTACAACATTGTTGTGGTTTGTAATAGGTAGGTGTAGGGATAGATGGTGCTGGGGGCGTTCGGATGTTGGCGACCGTATACGAATAAAGCCGAGTGGCTGAACGCGAAGCGTTGCCGTTTCGTTCGATGCGCCGTTTCAGGTGCGCCGTGACCGTTGCGTTGTCTGGATTCTTTGTACCATTCCTGGCATACCAATAACAAGAGCCGAGCGTTCTCGTAGTTTGCGGACGGGCCGAAATCCGGCGTCGAAAGCGAGTGTGTGGCAGGCCGAGCCGAGGCAGCGTCTCCGACACGATTTCGGGTAAGTAATCCGCATCGATTTCCACGCGACGATTCCCTGCCGAAGAGCAGCGGCGGCCCGCCGGCGGCAGTGGCGGCGTGCGAACGGCGTCGGGAATGCGAGCAATGCGTTCGCAATTCCTACAATAGTTTACATACTTGTCGTGCCTCGGTGTGTGCGCGCGCTCGCCCCATGCTTATGTGTTGTGTATGTGTGTGCAAGTGTGTTTTGTTTGTTGTCGTGTGCGTTTGCTTCGTCGAGTGAGTCCTGTGTGTATGTATGCGTCGGTCGCATCGATGCCGTTGGTCTCTCGCGTCGTCGTCGTGCTGTTGCTGTTTGGTGCGGCTGCTTTTGGCGGCGGGTTTTACGGTGTTCGACTTCGTGCGCGCTTCGCATCGCTCATCGCACCGGGGGCAAGCGTGCGCCAAACGAGCCCGAAAGAGGCGAGCGGTGGCAGCTGTTTGGGGATGCGAAAATCGACGGTGTGATTATTGCAATAACGTAGTTTTCGCGAAATTTGCAAAGATGTGTATGCGCCGGGTTGGTGGTGACCGGTGGCGGCTGCCGCCGGTGGTGTGAAGTCCCGCGTTTCGTGTTGTCAGGGTAACTGTCAACTAGTTGACTCTTTTGTTTTGTGTACTTAACAAACAAAAAAAGTTTTTGCAAACTTTAAGAAGTTGGTTAAACAACGTTTATTTAAAGTTGCGTTGTGCTAATATTAGTTGTGGCCTGGTCTTTGCATCTGATAAGTGCCAATTTTTTGGGCTGTCCAGTACGACGCCGTCGGCGTCCTATGGGAATAGAATACGGGAAGTTTGTACATTCAGAAGAAGTCTAAATGAACGCTTGGTTCGGTTCAGGTTAGTAAATCAGTCGTTTGGAAAAAAATAGTTGTGATTTAGTCATATGTAATTTTTCGTGACTTACAAAGTTTCTTTAAACATAATTTGCTGATAACAATAAGGGAGATATTTGGATAAGATTGAATTGGTAAATTTAATTAACAGGAACTTACTAAATAGAAAAATAAGTCAAATTAGAATTTATACCAATTTTTCGAAAATATGTTCAGTTTCTTCATATATGTGATGTTGGAAACAAGGAAATATTTTGATAAGATTGAATTGTTTACATATTGACGTGTTTAACTTTTTTGTTAATTTCAATGGATGTGAATATTTTAATTGATTTCGCAATTAAGTCATATTTGGCTTTATATAAGTTTTAGTGAATGAAGGTTAATTTCTTCAAATATATTTTATTGATAAAAATCGAGACATATTAGTGTTTCCCAAAATTGTTTGCTCACCACAAAGAAACATGAAGTTTTTGACCTGGCAAGTGAAGTTCCTCCCTCCCTTAATATGGCACGTACTTTGACAATAATGGAGATATTTTGATAAGGTTGAATTGGCTACCTATAAAACTAGCATTATCATATAGCATTATCTTTTTTTGTCTATTAATCCCAGTTATTTTCTTCAAATATATATTATTGATAAAAATCAAACATATATTAGAGTGTCCCTTTTTTTTTGCTCACCATTCAATAAAAAAAAATCGGCACTGTTCCTAATGAATAGTAATATTAGAAACAATGTAATAATATGTAAAAGATTTGTTTTAGGTTTTTTAAATTTTTCTGACCATCCAGTTAGGATTTTCTAAAGCCCGATGCTGGGTCGCGACCCACACTTTGGGAAACGCTGGGATAAGGTCGCATTGGTTGAGTCGGTTAATAGTTTCTCGAGGTTTGTCGCGCTGAGCAAAACTACGGCACTAACCGAACTTATAAACCAATGGCAATAATTATAATTTTGTTAATATATTATACAGGAACATACTAACAAAAAGTATTTCCTATCTTAAGTCATTGAAACTTATACTAATTTTATACAACTTGTAATACTCAACATCATATTCAAGTCAATTTTATAAACATTACGAAAACTTTATGGCTTTTCATTTCCGGCAATTTCAGACAATATTAGGATCTATTTTTATATTAAATACCTGGTAATTATTTATATACATATATTATAAAAATATGTTTATCTTTTCATTTGTTTGATATAAAATGAAAAGATAAGCATAATTTTTATGAAGAAATTGAAATTTACGTTTATGAAATGCCTAAATATGTGAGTTATTACTTTTTCATTGAATATTTACCATAATATAATAATGTTTCCTGGATGGTTGTTGACAATTGTTTATTTCTTAATAATCGTTGATATACCAAAACGAATTGTGCAATTATTCGAAATTAAGCTTCAAATTGAATTTCCTCATTCAGTAAGATCGTTGTAAATATCTGCATTAACATATTATCCTTACAGAGATTTGCAGGTATTCGTACTTTGCGAAATTGTTATTGTCCGTTCTATTATTGATACAAAACTTGTTAAGTTTCAGTTACGTGTCAATTGCATGCATTATAGGCATCAAATCTTGTGAAATTCAATATTTGAATTTAAGGTTATTAAGAGTGGCATTTTCACAAGCCATCGTCATGGAATCTTCTTTGCCTCCAATAAAATTGCGCCAACGTTTTCTGCTGGTTTTGATTCCTCTGAAGTATGTGTTGCCGTTCAATTTTTGGCTCTAGCAATTGAAGGATATTATGGACTTTTTCGAAGGCGTATTTTTATTTATTTTTGGTATTAACTTCCTTTTATGGACGACCTAACTTTTCATTTTTTTTCAAATTTTATCAGATAAATATGTCTGCATTGTTGATATTTTAATCTTTACAGTGTAAGTAGGGATGTCAATTTTTCACGAAGTATCGATACTTTTTGTTATCGATACTTTTGAAACTTCGATACTTTTGATGCTCAAGTATCGAAGAAAAGTATCGATACTTGTTCGTATCGAAAATACACATTGGCGCCATCTGTTAATGTAATTATCATACGTATTTTAAACGCATACGTTTGTTGATTTAAAAATGTCCGTTTTGTGATCAAATTTCTCTGTTTTTTGTTTGATAAATATCAGTGAAAACAAGAACAAGTGGAAAATTCCATTCCGTAGTATTGATATGTATTTATGTGAATGTAGTAATGAAATAATGTATAATGATTGAATTTTCAAATTAACCGATGCAGCAACAGGGACGACTCTGTCGCTCAGACTACGATTAATTGGGATCAACAGATGGCCTCAGTGTAGGGGCATGTCAAAAAGTATCGAAAATGACTAATTCGATACCATCGATAAGTATCGAAAATTAAAGTATCGATAAAAGTCGATAAGATTCGACATGTGGTCCGATACCACGTGTCGATACTTATACTTATTTATCGATACCGATACTTTACTTTTTTGACATCCCTAATGGCCAGTACGCATGCGTTAAACCCACTCCGGATGTGATAAACTGAATATTGGGTCTTGATCGACGTTTTTTCGAATTTAAATATTTTTAATGTAATTATTATCTGCGCCTGGGTAGCTTAGCGAGTAGCAGGCCGGCGTATCACGGATCGAGCCCTAGAACATCGCTTTGTGTAAATTATACATACACAACCACTCATCATCCACATACACACTACTACTTACAACTTTACACTCACAATTTTGTACCCTCAACACTACACCATACACTCTACAACCCTGCAAACAACAAAAAATAATATTCTACTCGCAATCAGCTCTACACACAACATATCAGCACACAATCAGTCAACAAAACTACAACTGAAGTACAGCATTCTCTTACATTCATTATCAACAACAATAACAACAACAAAACACATTGTAAATGACATAAATAATATTTGTACATACATATCGGAATTATTCGGATTTATTTATTATCTGTGCGAATCATATCCAATCTCAAATATAGCCTTTAAATTAATATTCGTTTTAGTTAACATTTTCTATTTATTTACTGATTTTAACAATACATATTAATTTTCCTAATTTTAAGTATACATTATCTGTCGGTGAATACGCTAATAGAAATATTTCTGAATTTGACTAGCTTCAATTCTAATTAACACGAAATAAAAATCCATCCGTGTTTTGAAGTTAACTTCCTCCTGCGGTACACATATCTGCGGCTTTGTTTGAAGTCGAAAAAAGCGACTCACATTGCCGTTGTTGGAAATTTCATTAATATTACCTACCGTCTCGATAAATTCTCCAAATAAATCTGTTTTTAAAAGCACATACGCCATTTGCCTATCTTAATATGCATCGCGCGAATTCCACAGTTTTGCATAGTTTTATAATTGGCTTCAAAATATGTTTTAATTGCATTATATTTCAGTTTGAAACGCTAACGTCAACAATGTGGGGAAGTATGTATGCATTGGAAGTGCGCGCAAAAATCGGGAATTGTTTACTTTTGATAATATGTGGGTAAATTTGAACAATTTCAGCTCATTAGTTGCAGCCGTTGCGCTGAGGTTGGAAAGGAACTAAAAAAAAGTGCGCGTGGGCGACACAAATAGGCGCGCTTCGATTCACTTGTTGATAACACGTCAAAGGCGCCTTGTTTTATTGTTGAACAGGTGCGAGTGGGTTAAATAGATTTAGATTCGTCTATTCTGAATATTTAATAATATATTCAGAATTGAATATTAAGAATTATGGCATGAGACAATAAAATGGTGATTAAATTTTAATTTTTCGATGATTTGATAGCATTAATCTTCTGATTGCTGATACTATGAAGTTTTTTTTTCATTTTCAGAAGTGTTTTTCTACATTTATAGGATGTTTATGTAGGCTAAACAATTTCAGAACCATATGCACAGGTTTTCCATTTGGCGGATTCAGCCACATCTTTGCTGTCAACTTCTTATCGGGTATCATTCTTAAAATCTTATTATACTCAGTTTATTCAACACTATTTTCTGACTTACTCCAAGAAACAGAACAAGATAAAAGTAACAGTAAGCTTAAATTTCGGATAAAAATCTATAAATGACGGAAATTAATTTAATAATTATGCAAGAACGTTACGCGTTTGAATAATTTGTTTAGATTTACAACTTCCTGTAGCAAGTTTACGTTTAACCCATACTTCTAGAGGAGAGTTTTTTAAATAGTTTTATCGGCGTGTACTCGTAAATCAACAATTCACATGCGATATTATAAAATCGCGTCACAGTGAAGTAAGCCACAAATGAAAGAAAGACGATTCAAGTTTACTTTTTCTTACCTAATTGCTCAACCGTGCGTTATGTTATTAACGAGCTTCCAGCCAATCGACGGTGATTCAACAGTCCGGCAATGTTTTTTTTTGCCGCGAATAGGTGTGTGCGTTTTGCGCTATTACACTAGTTATTGCGATATTGTTACTAGTGATTACGTGGCTGTAAAAAAAACGCACGCAGGCGGCGTGTTTATATCTGTAGCTTGGTAGTGCAAACGATTTGCGCCATTTAGGACCGCTAAAAACAGCTTTAACGAGCTTCCAGTCGGAGGATTTCTTGATTTCGGCTGTTTGGGCTATATTTAGATGTGGATTATGTTAAATTTGCATTTCCGCGACCATCGGGGCTATTTGCCACTAGCGAACTAGTGTACTGATTTCTTATTTTTCGCAGATTAGTAGTATTCGTAAATTTTAGCGAGGACGATGTTTCATCGTTTTGATTACTGACGCAAAACTTATTTCTGGTTCTAGAATATATTTTCTACTTAATGAATCAATCTAGTGACATTCAGTCAGATTATAAGTTTTCTTCTATTTTACTGATATCGATAGAACTTTTATTGTCTGTGGACGTTTTAGAGTTAGGTAAATGTATTTATGTTTCCTCTTCGTGATTCTTTATAATTAAATTAATCATATTTACATTTTTGTTCTTATATTCAGTAGGCATGTCAGACGATGATGAAATATCGATATTTGTCGAAATCAATACTTCCAATTTTTCGATATATTGATATCGAAATATTGTCTTGGAAATATCGATATCGATCAAATCGAAATTCCACAGGAGCGCCATCTGTATATGGGTCTCAGGACTAATTACAGTTCCCGACAATCTGCAGTGATCATTAATTCACATTGAATCTCGGACTCATACACCGGCTACAACAGTATTACTAACCTTTATCCGTGATTTTTTGTTATTGTTAATCTTATGATAACGATGTAAACTGATATTTAAAGTAATACTAACGATAATAATAATACATATATAGATTTATCAGTCTTCCCACCAAATATAATCATTTCATTAATACATAAAAGTAGTAGTATTATAATTATAATACTAGCAAAAAAATCAATGTTGATCTTAATCTTATGATTCCAACAAATATCAATGCATTTAGAATTATTATATAGAACCTAAAATGAGGCCAGTTACGTCAGCGACATGTCAAAACGATATTAAAAATTTCGATATCGATATCATGGAAAATGAAGTTATCGATAAATATCGAAATTTTGAGGCCGATATATCGATATTTATCAATATCGATATTTTTTTGACATGTCTAATATTCAGTTGTTTTGGGTAATTCCAGGTTTTTTTTATTTATTATTTATAATAGTTTTTAAATGCTTAATCTTAGAAATTGACGTATATGGAAGCAAACAAAATAACTAATTAACATAACACTTGTGAGGCAAACGTTGTATAACGATACAAGTGTGGAAACGGTGATTTTGAACACGTTTCTGCAAGAGGCACGAGTGTATCGAGTTACCAATTACTGTTTACACACGAGTATCGTTAAGTATTTTTCGTATGTTGTAGAAAATGTTTGTTTCAAAGTCTTCCTTCTTAATGTTTGAATCTTAATATTAGGAGACCATGACGACTAAAACAAAAGTAGATTTTGAAGTTTCTTCTACATTTTTATCTATGCAATATTTGAATAATTTTTCTTGTTACTTTCAACTTTGTTTTACTCAC
>JAODAC010000006.1:839921-865089 GCA_027575185.1 Mimaenictus wilsoni | reverse complement strand
CGCCGTCGCCACAACCGTTATCTTTATTACGCAACGGCTGAGGGTTTACAAAAAACAGACTAAACATACTTAAGTGAAAATATATTAATCTTAGCACTAAATAACTAAAATATAGGACATCGGTTCACGACGGATATAGTAACCCACTATACCAAGCAGTGCAGTATGTGCTTCTTGTATTATTACTCCCAGTTCGGTACCGAAGCAAAATTGTATTTTGTAACATTTTCAGATACGTCCCCGGCATCAAGTTTCGGCAGCACAACCGACATAAGCTCCAAAATAACCGAAGGTTCATCATCCCTTGGCACCGGAGCAGGCACAGGAACACACTCAACAACCGCCACATCGGACGGGCATCGCCCATCAACAGGCATCTCCACAAGCACGGGGACAACCCGCCAGGAAACCCCAAGCACCACCGACCAGGAAACCACAAAGTACACCACCCCACTAACATCGCCTGAGCTACGCACGACGACCACAACCGAACGCTACATAGAACCGCCGATAACACGCCCGCATCCACCTCCGATCATCGACTATCCAACCTACACCCCAACGAAGAACCCACGCCGCCGACCCGAACGGGTCAGCTCGGAAACCTCCGAGATTGTCGCGCTAATCATCGGCATCATCGCCGGAGCTCTCATCGCCGTTATCCTTATCATACTCGTGATACTCAAATTCAAATCGCGTGGAGATACATCCTACAAAGTCGAAGAGCATAAAAACTACCAACAACAAGGACCCAACGCAGCTCTACTTGGCGGAGCGGCTGCAGGTAGTGGGAGTAACACCAATGGGCAATATCCCCTAAATGGGGCCCTTCGAAATGGGGATAAAACCCAACAGATGCAGCAACAAGCGTATGTTGCCCAACAACAACTCGCCGCTCAGCAAAAGAAGCGCGGTAGTAAGGATATCAAGGAATGGTACGTGTAAACCTAGTGCCCTCTCCTCTCTCCTCCTCCTCCTCCTCGTCCTCCTCACGCCCGACCCGTTTTTCGGGTTAAACCCTCATCCCTCAAATTGAGAGAGTGGAATTGAGAGAGGATGCAAAACGAGTGACACTCCGAGCCATGAACATGTAAACAATTCGTGTGTGTGCAAAGAACCGGGCCGTAAAACTGGGTGTTATGTTAACGGACAGCAGAAAGGCTTAAACATGTAAACTAACGAATATTGTGTACAATTAGCTAACCTATAAATGAAAACCAAAAAAAAAAAACGAAAACCTAAGAAAATGTTACTATGCTCATAATGCAGATATTTTAACAGAAAGTAATTTAAAAAGAAACACCCCGTAAATATATTATTATACAGAGAAACTATAGATGAAATGTTTCCGCTTAAATTAGCATTGAAAAAACCGGTCTGAAGTTAGCAGCAAGACGTAGCTACAAATTTTATTAGCATTTCTTATGGGAGATGAATTTTCCGGTGAAGCAATCGTGCTTTACATATATTACTTATATCTCACTCAGGTGAATACAAATATGCAAGTTTGCTATTTTTGTGGTTTTCTTCACGGCCTGTGGAGGCGGTTTAAGTTTAGAATTTCACTTTGGAGTGTCCATAAAACGACATAAATGTCTAGTTTTCTCGGAAACTAGAAGAGTGTAGCAGTTGTAAGTCACATAAAAAATAAAAAATAAAATACTGAATACAAATATGCATGTCTGCTATTTTTGCGATTTTTTCCGCGGCTTGTGGAGCGGATTAAAGATTCATGATAATTATATAGGTAACTGGCCGAGGTTTTTTTCAAAAATAAATGCGATTATCTCGGAAGCTAAAAAAGTGTAGCTCTTGAAAATCGCACGAAAAAAAAACCGAGAAAATAGCAGAATGCAGCTATACTTTTGGGATGTAAACTTTGTCGTTTGCTATTCAAAAAAGAGTGATAAGAGGGATAACTTTCGATGTTCCGACTCTTTGTGCAAACAGGGACGCCTGTTACTATCAAAATATAAAATTATTGGTTAATTTGAAATAATTTTGTATTTTAAAGTTCGTTACGAGAATCACGTCGAAGAGAAAATGCATTCAGCTATTTTTAAGTACTACAGTCTTCTAGTTTCCTAAATAATCGCACTTTATCTTTGAAAAAACTTCGATTCGTGGTCAGTTTTCTAAATAATTATCGTGAACATTTGATACGCTCCACAGGCCGTAAAAAAAATCGCAAAATTCACAGACACACATATTTGTATTCAGTATTATTTTGACAATTTTTTGATATAACACACAGGTGCTATCCTTTTCTAGTTTTCGAGAAAACCGGAGAGAAATTGGAGCATACTAGACATGAGATATTTTTGGTATGTTGAAACATTTGGTTAAATATTTATTGCAAATATTAATTTATTATAATTAAAATATTACGGTTAGATTCATCTACTTTCTCGCTATTATCACTGTGATTTTCAAGTGCTACACTTTTCTAGTATCCTAGATAATAGCACTTTATCTTTGAAAAAACTTCGGTTCATGGTCAGTTTTCTAAATAATTATCGTGAATCTTTGATACGCTCCACAGGCCGTGAAAAAAATCGCTAAATTCACGGATATGCATATTTGTATTCAGTATTCTTTTGGCAATTTTTTGATGTAACATACAGGTGCTATCCTTTTCTAGTTTTCGAGAAAACCGGAGAGAAATTGTAACATACTAGACATGAGATATTTTTTGGTACGTTGAAACATTTGGTTCAATATTTATTGCAAATATTAATTTATTATAACAAAAATAGTACGGTTGCATTCAGCTATTTTCTCGCTATTATCACTGTAATTTTCAAGTTCTACACTCTTCTAGAATCTTAGATAATAGCACTTTATCTTTGAAAACACTTCGGTTCATGGTCAGTTTCCTAAATAATTATCGTGAATCTTTGATACGCTCCACAGGCCGTGAAAAAAATCGCTAAATTCACGGATATGCATATTTGTATTCAGTATTCTTTTGGCAATTTTTTGATGTAACATACAGGTGCTATCCTTTTCTAGTTTTCGAGAAAACCGGAGAGAAATTGTAACATACTAGACATGAGATATTTTTTGGTACGTTGAAACATTTGGTTAAATATTTATTGCAAATATTAATTTATTATAACAAAAATAGTACGATTGTATTCAGCTATTTTCTCGCTATTATCACTGTAATTTTCAAGTGCTACACTCTTCTAGTATCCTAGATAATAGCACTTTATCTTTGAAAACACTTCGGTTCATTGTCAGTTTCCTAAATAATTATCGTGAATCTTTGATACGCTCCACAGGCCGTGAAAAAAATCGCAAAATTCACGGACATGCATATTTGTATTCAGTATTCTTTTGGAAATTTTTTGATATAACATACAGGTGCTATGCTTTTCTAGTTTTCGAGAAAACCGAAGGGAACTTGAAACATACTAGACATGATATATTTTACTATGTTGTAACATTTTGTTAAATATTTATTGCAAATATTAATTTATTATAATGAAAATAGTACGGTTAGATTCATCTACTTTCTCGCTATTATCAGTGCAATTTTCAAGTACTATACTCTCTTAGTTTCCTAGATAATCGCATTTTTCTATGAAAAAACTTCGGCTAATTATCGTGGATCTTTAATCTGCTCCACAGGCCGCGAAAAAAATCGCAAAAATCTCGGATATGCCTATTTCTATTCAATATTTCTTTTGCAATATTTTGTTATAACATACAGCTGCTACACTCTTTTAGTTTCCGTGAAAACCGAACATTTATGTCGCCTTACAGACCCTCCAATGCAAAATTAAAAACTTTAACCGGCTCCGCAAGCCGCAAAAAAAAAAACAGAAAAATCTCCGTTGTATTTCACCTATGTGAGATCCAAATAACATATGTAAAGCACAGGTGCTACACTCGAAAACTCCCACAAGAAACTCAAAAAATGTAAATTCAAAAGAATGTAAAATTTACATTTCAATATGGCATTTGAAAGGAAACTAGAAAAAAAAACCTGCTTAGGAGCATTATAAATTATAAATGCGAAGAAGAAAGAAAACTAACTGTAAAACTGTTAAAATTGTTTGTTGAACCTTCATCTTAAAGAATCAAACACTAGACGCTAATCATCGATCATCAATCTTATAGACGCCATTTTCATCTGACGCAAACGTGTATAATGGAAGATGAAGTTGTAAAAAAAAATGAAAATGATCAAGCATTTTACCATTTCTTACCATTGTAACGACTATAGTCGACGGATAGTTACTAATAGTAATTACTTGCATAATACTTAAATTTAACTACATTTTACGACATTATGGATATTGTATATGTACTATCAGAGACGTTTTTTCTTCGGCTTTCTTTAGAAAATGCTGAAGCCCAAAAACGTAATGGTTGCTACGAGCGAGTTTTCTCACCGAAACTTAGTAGATACTTCTAGCTCTTCACGGAATATCCATCGATACTTAAGACAATGGCATATTCTGACGACTGACATTTCAATTTTTTCAATTTTTAGTTGTTTTTTTTTTGTAGTTTTTTTAAATTTAAGTTCAAGTTTGACTGACAATGAGTAATTTGAATTTGTTTTTAGCTGGTTTTTACTTTAACCTTTTAAAAGTTATTGAATTTATTACGCTAGAGAGTTTGGATTGTTAAAAATAGAAGTATTAATTGATTAGTTATTAATATTCACATATAAAATCACAAGATTCACAAAGACTGCCTGTTTTTTCTCCCAAAAAAAAATGAAAAACTGAAGACATTAACGCAACAGAAAATATCGCACGAATCATATCAATTTTTTTAGATTGTCTTTTATCTCTCCGCTCTTGAAATGGCCATTGTGGTTGCTGAGACGGACTGACAATGAGTCTAAACACTATCAAAGATTCTCTCAATTCAAGAAATGTCTAACTTAAGTCTAGTTACGGCTAATTTAGTTAGATATACGCTTCATACACACTTAACATGATAAAAGGATAAAAGCAATCGGAAATTGTAGTGAAAATCGCGTGAATTATAAACGAATGGAGATATCTTTTAAAAATTTGGATTTTCCTTTAAGTTTGAACATAAGAAAGATATAACAAACAATAAGAAATATGAAAAAACTGAATAGAAATGAAAAAAAAATGGAGAAATATGAAAAAAAATTAAGAAATATGAAAAATATGAAGGAATACGAAGAAAAAATTAATAAATATGAAAAAAACTGAAGAAATATGAATAAAACATAAAGAAATATGGATAGAAATATTAAGAAATATGAAAAAAAAAATGAAGAAATATGAAAAAAACTGAAGAAATATGAAAAAATAAAGAAATATGAACAAAAATATTAAGAAATAAGAAAAAAATTAAGAAATGTGAGAAAAACTGAAGAAATATGAAAAAATAAAGAAATATGAACAAAAATATTAAGAAATATGAAAAAAATTAAGAAATGTTAAAAAAACTGAAGAAATATAAAAAACTGAAGAAATATGAAAAAAATAATAATGAAAAATGGAAAAAAATATGAAAGAAATATGTAAGAAATAAGGAAACGCAAGAAAAAAATATGAAAAATTTCCAAAAACCAACAACAAATACAAAAAAAAGGAAAATCAATAAAAGTAATGATATCTCCATTAAAAATAAACATATATAATACATTAAACACAAATGCTTTCATTTTTTATGTCTATAGTCGTGCAATTTACAAGTTAGCTCAATACCAATTTTCCAATTAATTTTCAAACATTCAAACATTCAAACTTGGAAAACTACTAGAATATAAAACAAGCAAACTTTGTAATATACAATTGTACAGTTCGATGCATCCCTAGACTCTTGCAAGTATCATGAATCGGCACACTCTCATGATTATTGAAATATTGCAGATAGTCATGTAAACTCAATTTTCCGCTAGACGATACGAAACATTTGTAATTATCACCCTGTATAATCGTCATTGTTTAACAACTCTCCCAGAACACTTCACCTAGCAAATCTTAAAAAAGGAAACAACAAGAAATAAATAAATTTCAAACAACACAACAACAACAACAACAACAACAACAACAACAACAACAACAACAAAACGTATGAATATATCCGTGCCTGTTGACGAATTTACTTTGATCATAACATTTATAAAAGAACATAAAAGACATTTATAAGAAGAACAAACGCAATGAATTGATCGAATGTTAGACACAAATGTTCCACCCTGAAATTATTGAAAACTAGATGCCACCTATCCGTAATTTCAAAGAATTACAACACTAGCGTTGAAGAGTTGTGTCACTTTTGAATAATAATAGTAAAGAAAACACTTTTAAACCGAAAAAAAAAGGTGCAAATTTGCGGTGGATAAAAACACACACACACACACTCACAAAATAAATCAATAACTAAACTACGGATTACTTATTAAAGATAATTTTACCGTAAGTAATAGCAATACGCAAGACGATTAACGAAGGCCACGGAGATGTGGTGGGATTTTCGGAGAGTGGATGAGAATCAAGTAACATAAAATTAATTACTCATATTTATTATTAGATATGCCATTGCCCCAAAAAAAAACACAACATTTTTGCGTTGATACAGTTTTTCGAAATTAATGGGATTAAATAATGAAACAAATGCGGAAGTGCACTGTTGCAATAACTGAATTTCGCAAAGAAAAAGTAACAAAAAAAACGAGATACTAGAACGTGTGCAATTATCCAATTGGATTTTGATTGGACAAAGAACAAAATAAAATTACATTGCAGAAAAACTTAACAGATTTAGAAGAAGCTACGAAAAGCAGAGAAACGTGAAAATGATACACATTTAATTATATTGATAAATGACATTAGTTGTTAACTATTTGTTGTGTAAAAAGTTGTACGTAGATGAAAAACAAACAAATCGGGTAGAAGACTTTTGTATTATACTTTTTTGGGATTTTGTTAGAGCTATAATAAAATGGCGTATATTTGAATGTTATATTCATTGTGTTGCACATTATTTAATCAACGCTTGCACTTTGTGATTATTTTATCCTAATTTAATGTTGTAATTTGAATTTTAAATTTTTAAGGTAAATTATTGAATATATTTTATCACTGGAGGCATCTGTGGACATCATAACAAATCGCGAGGCTTGGTCACTGCCCTGCAGATGGCGCTACAAATATTTGATTCAATTTATTTTCAAAATGCACTTTATTTTTTAGAAATTATTGAAGTATACCAATGCTAAATATTGCGTTGCACATCTTTTAAATAGATTTCGTACCTTTAAAATATGTATGTCTTCTTAATCTAATTTAATAATTTGAATACTTATTTTCAGTAATTCTTGATTCTAGTTCCATCTGTGGACAAGTTATCAAGTTGCATAGCTTGGTCACTGCCATGAAGATGGCGCTATAAGTATTTGATTCAATTTATTTTCAAATTACAATTTATTTTTCGGAAATCATTGGAATATATCAATGCTAAATATTGCATTGTACATCATTTAAATAGATTTTGTACCTTTAAAATATATATTTTCGTAATCTTATTTAATAATTTGAATACTCATTTTAATACTAGTTCCATCTGTAGACAAGTTTATTAAATCACGTAACTTGGTCACTGCCCTGAAGATGGCACTGCAAGTTTTCAATTCCAATTATTTTGAAATTGCAGTTTATTTTTCGTATATTATTAAATATGCGACTAACCAAAAAAACAAGCGCTGGGGCAATACGAGAGAGCATTGTTGAAATAACTGAATTTCGCAAAAAAAGAAACAAAAATTGAGCTACTAGAATATGTACGATTATTCTAGTGGGTTTTGATTGGACCAGGGAAGAGAATACAATTACAACAGCAATGAACATATTTGTCTATTATATTGAAAATTATTTATTTTCTATATTCTAAATATGTGAATTACTTTTCATAATAAATATAATATATTCCTTCGGTGTAGGAAGCATCGTATCGATGTCGTAGAAGCAATTTGGGATGATTGTGCTGGTTGATGAGCACAATACGCCCCTCATCTTTGGTCAGTTTGGCCAGAGCTTTGCACTTGTAGCGATAGAAAGTACCACCACACCGCCATGTTGTTGTCCTTCCGTGGGCATTTGTCAATTGATAGCGTATGCCGTCGAGGATCATTGCGTTCGTTTTCTGCGTTTTCGTCGAGGTGCAGAAAATCACCGGAGCTAAAACATAATTTCCTTATATTAATTAGTTATCTTTAGTTTAATTCGTATTAGTTATTATATCATAAGATATATTATAATATGTATTTTTATGTATAAACTTTAAATTCGTATCTAAATAGCTCGAAAACAAACCAATTGTGGTAGTTTAGAATTATTTTTATTATTAAACAAAGTTTGCATGAAATTTAAAGAGGAAACTTAGTAAAACTAGCCAAACCTTAAAGAGAAAACAGTAACATTTGCTTAAAATGTAATTTCCCAAGAAAAAACCTAAAATATTAGGCTAGGGTGACAAAATCTCCGAAAGTATCGATACTTTTTGCTCTGGTTAGTATAGAAATCGAAACTTTAATTAATGAAATAAATTCTTTTTAGACCAGTGTGCCTGCCCTCTGAATATTTAACGATTTCGTTACTTTTGTGGTGTCTTAAGCTCAAAAAACTCAAGAGTGTCTTTAATGTTGTAAATGTTTGTTTAAATTTAACAAATTCAGAAACAAAAAAGATTAAAGAAATGAACGAAGTTTTCTAGATTTACAATTCAAATAGCACATACATTTCTTTCTTCTTCAACTTCTTCTTAATCTTTTAATTCCGTTTAAACCGCGTATAAATATTCCTCCTTGAACTTGAAAAATATTCCGTAGTATTATACGACGAGCCTTGGCGATGCCTTAAAATAACCCTCGGATGATTATGAAAATTAACAAACGTCAGACGTCTACTGTCTCTGTTGAGAACCACCCTCGCTTTGCACTTATGGTGCGTATTTGCCGACCCACATCGCCACGAGCTCAAACCCCGCTTCAATGTACTTCCTAACTGATGTCCTTGATATCGCACGCCATCCAAAATAATCGCGTGCGTTTCTTTCGTTTTCGTCGATGTGCAGAATGTCACAGCCACTAAAACACACATCCAAAGAACCATTGTTCAATTTACTGAAGAAACAATTCTCTGTAAATATCGAAAACAACCCATTATTCAGTAATTTACTATCAAAATCTAATGAAATTATAAACAGGCTCAGTTGGAGCATTAACGAAAACATTCTCACAATCGTACAATATAAATTATATTTATTTCTCAAAAATCAATGAAATTTAAATCAAACTTGTTAATATAAATCTAGTTTTATATTTTGTTATTTTTTCATCCCTATACATTAGGAACACATTGCATCTAAGCTTATCATTTAGTAAATGTTTGACTTGATAAAATCCGTCTCTCTAAGGGTTTCGCGGCCGAAACACCAAGCCGCAAAACTATTGCACGGCCGACTTTTCATAGCAGACGTAAAACACGCCGAAACTATACGACGCATCGTGTCTGTGCCTCAGTATCAGCTTCGGATGATTGTGCTGATTGACTAAGACAATGCGCTTATTCTCTTTGGTGATCCGCGCCAGCGCGCGACACTTGTATCGATAGAAAGCAGAGCCGCAACGCCACGTCGTGCCGTCCCCATCCTCGGTGGCGTACGAGAGTTGATAGCGCACCCCGTCCAAAATAATCGCGTTCGTTTTTCTTGTTTTCTTCGACGTGCAGAATGTCACTGTCACTAGAACACAAATCCAGAACAATTTCGCTCATGTTAGTTTCTCGTTTGTTACAAATATCAAAACGATTTTTAGTACCATAAAAGTGCCACAGTAATCCAATAATTCCAATGAAAAATTATGAAATTTGTTTTTGATTGCTTTGATGCATTTTTGCCACCCATACTGTATTGCAATTGATAGCTTACATTTAAAAAAAACTGCCCAGTTATTATCAGACTCACATTCAGCGGTGGCTATCATTGAAACATAAATGGCACAATTGTGGCTGACTTGGACACTCTGCGCAATAGGTGTACACGGCTTTCGCGTGCTTTCTGGCTTCGTCGCGCCCGTTTCGTTCGCACGTGTTTGCATAGCACGCCCGACACTTGCGCCGAACTTTCCTGCCGCTCGCATCAACTCTCGGCACCAAGTGATGGTAACCCGACGTCGACGGCCTTGTTGCGAATAATTTCGTTTTTACGCTCAACCAATCCGTGACTGAAAGATCACATAAATCGCTATATCAAGTTTGCTATTTTGAATTAGGCGTTATCGGAAAATATCGAAAACCCTCCTGGCAACAAAACCAGGTTTTGGAAGTATTTAAGAGGCTTCGCACATACAGATGGCAGAAATCTACCATTCAAAAAAGTATCGAAACATCAATAATTATTAAGAGCAGTAACAATTAAGAATGCGTAGAATAAAACTAACGCGCCATTTTATTTACAATTCAGTTTTTAAACAAATCTTTCCAAGGAAAAATGATTGGATTTTCTAGAAATTTTGGCGAAACAATTAAAAAATCGTATTCTCATACTACTTTTTGAACATAATAATATATACTAAACATATATATACTTACCCTCGCACTCAACAAACAAAATATAACACTACTCACTATACTTTTCGCATTTATCACGATCCCAAACGTGATTGAATGAATTTACTTCTTAATTTACATGAACTATTCAAAACTTGCCAATAAATAACCAACAAACCATAAAAATGTTAAAATAAATGCACTAACCTGGTTCTCCTTCGGCAATCTTCGGTTGCATTGGCACCAAACTTTGATTCGTTTCGAGCTTCACATTCCGGGCACCTTCGTGAAGCTCAACATCAGCAGCCATAAAGTGATCCTCCACTTCATGTCCATCATTATCATCAATTTCATACAATTCCATCGAGTCATCCTTATTTTCATATTGCACTTCAGTCGGGCCAATCTCAAGCTTATTATGCCCATCATCTCGCTTCTCGAGCTTAATATTTATGTCTGGTGTGATTGTATGGTCAGGCATTACAGGCATCTGCATCCAACTCGTCGACGGCATCGCCATAGGTGGTGCCATCGTCGTGGTGATCTGCGACGACAGCTGCGACTGCATTTGATTCAAATACATTGAGTTTTGTACGACTGGAGGCATATTTTGTACAGACTGCGGCAGATTATTCGACGCCGTCACTTGCGGGAGGTTATGTTGTTGCGTAAGACTATGTGAGAGGTTATGTTGTGATGGAAGGTTATGTTGCGTGGCGTTACCCAGCGAAGAAGGCATGGCTTGCGTCGCATCATTCGAAGCTCGGCATCGTTTCCGCTCATCATCGGCGTCTTTCGCTGGTGATGTCAACTGTCTCTTAATCGCCTCGTCGCCGACGGCGGTGTCACCTTGCATGTTTTGTACTCTAACTGCCTGATTTGTACCGCCTTCGTGCTCATTCGATAAACCTTTGATCTTCAGCTCGCGGGCGGTTTCCACGAAGAGATTGAAGTCGTCTTCGTGGATCTCAACCTTGCCTTCGTACATGAACACCAAGAGTTCCTTCATGATACGATGCTTAACGCCCTTCATGAATATGACGGTCTGCTTGGATGAGCTCTGGCAGAAAATCTCCCTGAAGTATGGACTGAAGATGCTTAGAATCACTTGGTGCGCTTTGAATAGCTTGCCTTCAACGGCGAGCGTGATATCGGCGATATCGCGCGTCGAATACAGCGAACGCAAGCCATCCGAGATGTTCGAGTTGTACTCCTTGTATTCGAGATTGTAGCTGCACATGTTTCACGCGCAAATTCTATAATTAACACACTCAATGTTTTAGTCTTCAACTTCGGGTGTTGGTGATTAGCAAATTACCTGTCGTTTTCTAAATTTCTAAACCCAGCTCACCCACGACGTGATAGGACGCTCGTTGCTTACTTTCCTGCATGGACGTATGGAAAATATTCGGACGTGAATATATTCAGGGGAAAACACAGCACTTTTCACTCACAGAATCGCTTTAAAAACGCACCCGCATAGCGGCCGAAAATGTATACAATATGGCGATCCTAAACGAGGATTTATAAGATTTAATTAGATTAGTATACTAATGGTAGGCAACCAAACATTCACTATTAATAGAAATCCGTGGAATTCTCAGAAAATGCATCGTTAAAAACGTTTTTCTCTTGTTTTACACCTTCATAAGTTACAAAATAATGTGGTATATATAAAATAAATAATCTCAAGAAATATTTTCTTACATACGTCTTGACTTCAACTTGTAATTACTGACTAATTAATTTTATAAGAAAATCGATAATAGTAGACATAACAAACTTACAATTTGTAACAAACAGAATGTTTGTTTTGATAAAATTATAGTATAAAGAATTCTTAACAATCACTATTGTTTTGGTTAGTTTTGAAATAATTTAATAATAGTTATATTACGAACGTCATATGAGAATGTTCTCGTTTAACGTGTTTATCCTCCCGCCTAGTACTATTATCCCTACTTCCAAAAGTTTGAGAGATGGCGACGAAATTCATTACACCATCGATTTGTGATCAAAATTGGCAAAGATTTTGAAACATTGGACAATAAATGCTAAAGACTTAAACGTTATTTGCGTTTTTTATAGCTACAGTTGAATACGTAACCTAAATTTGGTATATTACGTTTGTTGATATTTTATAGGTTTCCATGGGAAACGATTAAAACACAAACACTATTTATAAATCAAATTCTTTTGTTCTATAACACCATTTTTAAACTATAGAATATATTTAAGGTGAGTAGCTTTAATTGTCATTTTCTTAAGAGGACCGATACCACGTAGCGGTAAAATGCGGAACTAAAACGTGAAATTCAAATTTTGTTCGAAAATATTTTCTAATTTGCATGTTACTCATTAAATATAGTTTGTCTTGATATGATATATATTTATTATAAGTTTTGAAGATATTTTCACGCTGAATCGATTGGTGCATGATTTATAATCCTAGCAGTACGGGAAATATGAAAAAAAATGAAAAACCTAAAACTTGACATTTCTCGGAAAAGACGTTTTTTACACGGTAATTATCTCAATAATTACCCAACATTTAGGCATAAATGTGCATATTAAAACAAACTATATTTAATGAGGAATTGATCCGTGTAAGAATAGGAATTTTATAACATGCAGAATAGAAAATATTTTCGAACAAAGTTTGAATTTCACGTTTTAGTTCCGCATTTTGCCGTTTTTTTTGCGGTTTATGATTAATTACGGTAAACCTCATTAATTGGAAGACGTTAAAGGAGAACATCTTATTTAACGTGTTTATTTTGCTCCCAAATTCAATTATCTCTACTTTTATAAGTTTGAGAGTATCAATGATGACGACGAAATTCATTCGACCATGGATTTGTGATCAAAAAGGCAACGATTTTGAAGCATTAATTAATAAATGCTCATTTATGATATAGAATTAAATGTTGTTTACTTTTACAATTACAATTAGCATAAGTTTGCGTAGATATATCCCTATATTTACTTTTTATAGAAATCCACAGAAGACGTGTAAACACTTTTTTTAAATATGTTTCTTTTATATTATATTACTATTAGTACACAATAGAATGCAATTTATTTAGAATAAGTAATTTTAATTATCATTGGCTTAAATGGGACATAAATCTAACTTTCATTAACATTATTTTCTAATTACAAGGAACTTGATAGTTGTAGCCAATTAACAATTATAAATCTACAGAATGATTGCTATAAGTATAGATTTAATATAGTATTTAATACAAATACTATATTAAATCTATTTGTTTGTCGTTAGGTGCAATTAAATCTGAATTTTATAGTGTTCTAATTGGAAAACGTTAAACGAGAGGATTTCGTTACATGAATATTAATTTTACCGCCCAGTTCAAGTATCCTTGTAACTTTTAAGTTGTTAAAGTGAAAAAGTATAAGAGTGTCAAATAATGGCGGCAAATACATATTTATAATCAAATATCTCCAAAATTTTAAATAATTAAACAAAATATGCCCTCAATAAAAGTGATAGCCAAATGGTTTCAAAGTAAGGTAATTTATCTAAAAGTACAAATTAATTAAACTTTTAACAATATTACCATAATATGCTTCTTACTTTCTTAAAAATAATACAGTATGAAGCATTACATGATATTCATCATATGAAGTAAAACATGAAAACATTTAACATTCTAACTTATAAACTTATTTTTAATTGATAATATGAATTTACACGTTTGCGTTTCACTTCCTATCATAGATATATATGGGATACAATGATAAAAACTAATCTATAAATTCTATAATAAAAATCTATAAAAAATTATATAAAGATTTAGAAAGAATTTAGTCAAATTATGAAAAATGCAAAATAATGTTAAATGAGATACTCTCGCATAGCGTTCCTTAAACCACCTCATTTTATCCCTACTCTTCATTTTCTGCTACTTCAACGTCATTCTGTAGGAGTAGGAGACGAAACCTAGTGATGGCGACGAAATTCGTACGATCATCGATTCGCGACCAACTGTGAGGAACCTAACAAAAATACTTTTCAAACTTTCGCTCCCTCTCAACGCAAACAACAAATTCGACTACAAAACTAACCGTAAGCCGGCAAACTGAACGCAATGCCCCTCGAATTCGTCTCAAGCACACGCGGGAAGCACAAACTCCTCCTCGACCATCATCTCTACCTTCGCACGCGTGCTAACAACACGAAAGTCTACTGGAAATGCGACCGAATGTCGATCTTCAAATGCAAAGCGCGTGTCACCACCGACGGCGATAAAGTTGTGGCCCGTTATGGTGAGCACAACCACCCCGGTGATCCAGCCCGCGTCGAAGCCATGCAAGTGCACGACGTCATCCGCGACCTGGCGCTCACCACCGAAGAAACCGCCGGCAATATCGTCGCCAACGCGTGCGTCGCACTAAGCGTCGAAGGCGCTAGTCATATTGCGCATAAAGACACGATGCGTAAACGCATCAGTACAATCCGTGCACGAGCACGCTCCTCGCCACACGCTCTACCTGCGGTTAAAAACCTCCAGGAGTTAGTCATCCCAAAAGACCAACATCAAACCGCCGATGGTGAAGCGTTTCTTTTATACGATTCAGGCCCATCTAAAGAACGCATTCTAATCTTCTCCACCGCGAACAATCTTAATTCGTTATCGTCGTCAGCGACGTGGTTTGGCGATGGTAGTCTGCGAACGATTCCCGATATGTTTGCACAACTTTATACGATTCATGGAGACATCATTAATGCAGCGCAACCTTTAATCTACGCTTTACTGCCGAATAAAACCGCTGAAACCTACAAGAAACTCTTCAATCAAATAAGGAATCTCGCACCGGCTGCATCTCCGAATATTTTCTTAACAGACTTGGATAAGAATGTGAAAGAAGCGATTTCTGAAGTCTACCCAGCGACACAACAGAAAATAAGCTTCTTTCACTTCACGCAAAGCATCTATCAAAAAATACAGGAGGAAAACTTACAGAATATGTATGAGAACGATGTAAATTTCAGCAAATCTATGGATTACTTGGCAGCACTTGCTTTTATACCTATTGACGATGTTGACGACGCTTTCGACTGTATTGAAGATAGTATTCCAGATGCTGCACAAGGAATTATCAATTATTTCGAAGATTTTTGGATTGGACGCCGCACAATTCGTGGGTCTCGTCGTACTCCTCTTTTTACGGTAGAAACATGGAATTGTTTTGAGGATGTACGAAATTATGTGCCAAACATCAAGGCAGCACTGCACGAATGGCTCCGTTGTTTCGAACATCACTATACAATGGAACCGCTGAATATGTGGACATTTTTAGAGCATCTTCGAAAGGAGCAGAAAGCAATCGATCAGAATATTCAACCCCTGAAGAAGTTTCGACGATTAGCTGATCGTCTCTATGGAATTGTTATTAATTATAACAAGAAGAATACAATGGAGTATTTGAAAGATATTTCAAATATTATTTATCTTTAATTGTACTATTTTATTTGCAAAACTATTTTGTTTGTTTATTTAGTTCAATCGTTTAGAGTAGTAACTATGCAACCAAATTTTCAATGAGTTAATATGGTTGCATAATTGCATATGCTTTAAAGTAAGGTTAATTTTATGTTATAAATAGAAATGACAACAATTAAATGATATATTCTATTCTAAAAACTTCTTTCGCATCACATCACGATAATAATCAAACACATTACCACTACTTTCCTTGCATTTCGTTAACGCATTTTTGTAATTCTCAATCGAAAACGTCCCACTTGTATGAGAGGCAACGACAGAGCCTTCGACACTATCAAAGACGAAAACAAAAATAGCCTTTGCTTTTTGTAACTGAAGACTTGATGGTTCCACCAATAATTCACCATGTTCATCCTTGCAACATGTTACAGCAGCCACCAAAAATTTTAAATCAATTCCAGAGTCTAACAGGGCAAGACAGCTTGCATTTACTGCACTTGCAATTACCTACAAACAATTAAAAGATGAAATCTCATATTTAGAAGACATTTTTTGCTATTTACTTACCTCTCCACCATTTTGCATCTCTTGAACGACGATAACCACAGATGTTCTTGGGTATAAGATGCAAAGAAGTGCAGTCTCACAGATGTTTTTCAAAATGTTTTCGTACAATCTATCGCCAACATTAGGCAGGCCAGATTTTGGTCGATAATGCATTTCGACGTTCGCTTTGTCGATGAGTATTTTCAAGTTTTTACATTCGATTGGCCCGTAAACACCTGCCATTATTGTAGTTTTTCCTGAAAACATTTTAAAACGTTACTAGATTGAATGTTAAAATGTTCCTTCAACGACTAGAATGAATACTTGAATAATATTTATACCTTGTGTGAATAATGCCGAGCCATCAGGTCGTGTTAGTGTCCCCAAATTTGATTTATGTTGCATTTCTAATAGATTATTAAAGTTCTTCTATTTAAAATCGTTGTACATGTAATGCTTGGAAATTTGAGGTTAAATATGATCTAAATCACGTTGGGTTAGTTTCTATAGTTAATAAAAGATGGCAGTTCTATTAAAGGTAGGAAATTATTTATGTGATATTAATTTAAGATAGTAATATAAATAAAAAACAAAGGATAATTTACATTTGTGAAAGTTAATAATATTTTCTGATTTTCGTAAAAAAGCGAGTACAGTTCAAATGTAGACTATTAGATGGCGCTGCTACAAAAATATTCAAAAAATTCATCTTATACGCATGCGTTGGACTATGAGCGAAATCTGTGGGAGAATGGTATATAAGCAATGAAACAAGCGCGGGCGGGCATGGGTGGGTTTCAGTGTGGTACTCTAAGGCATTTTTGATAATTGTTTAAGTCCTAGCATCGATACACAGATGGCGCTGGCATGAAAGCACTACGTAAAATTAGTATCACGTATTGTTTTCTTAGATCCATGACAAGAGTTTTATCGTGTCTACTTTAATCAATATCAACAATATTGAATATTTGTTGATTACAGCGCCATCTGCGTCAGGTTCGACCTAAAAATACACACTCCACCAATTTAACTTTGCACTTCTGCTGTAGTGCTATCAGTGGCTCAGTGCCCGAATGTAAAACATCTCTTTTCTATTAGAAGAAGCAATGTAAACCCACCCAACCCTCCCGCGCCAGTTATATGACTTATATACTTCCTTAATTCAGTGTTCGGCGCATGCGTGTTTTCAAATTTACGTTGCATTTCCATAGCAGCGCCATCTTCGTCTGAATGTTAGAACGTACAACTAAAAAGTTTCTTTAATATCCACTAGATGGCATCGTATCATTAGGATACAATTTAATTAGAATTATTTAAAGAAGAAAAAAGGGAATTTACAATAATATTTTGATATAAAACAATTTATAAATGTAATACACTACTAGAATCTTAGTAAATGGCTGCTTAAATAAATTTCAATTGTGTAATGAAAGAATTATTATTGAAATAACAAACTTTTCTTTTCCCACAACGAATAGAAAACTTTTACCTGCAACGTCAACACTGTCAAGGTCATCTGATTAACCACAAAAACGGGGCATGACCACATGCCTAGTCGCAAGGCAATTGCAATCACTCATTGTTCGTAATTGCCAACTAGTCGTACATCCGTAACAAATAAGTTATCCATATGGCAAACCAAGAAGAAGCAACGAAAATGGAAAATCTCTCACTGAACAATGGCGATGCATCTCCCGGAGACGATGTCGTTGATCCATGGAATGTTGTTGGTTCAGCAGATACCGGAATCGACTATGAAAAACTTATAAGTAAGTATTCTGAACTTTCATACGAATTCTAAACATTCATAACTTAATATAATAATTATAATAATTCATAACCTAAAACTTCTTAATGTTCATATTTAATATCTTACATTTTAGTAATTTTAAATATATTAAATAAATAAATTGTATTTGTTTTATAGAACGTTTTGGTAGTTCGAAAATAGATAAAGAACTTATAGATCGATTTGAGGCTGTCACTGGCAAACCTGCTCACCATTTCCTGCGACGAGGTTTGTTTTTCTCACACCGAGATATGCATTCCATTCTCAATCAGTATGAAGCAAAGAAACCTTTTTACCTCTACACGGGCAGAGGGCCGTCAAGTTCATCAATGCACGTTGGCCATTTGATTCCCTTTGTGTTCTGCAAGTGGCTGCAGGATGTTTTTGATGTACCACTTGTGATTCAACTGACGGATGATGAGAAAACGTTGTGGAAAGATTTAAAGGTGGAAGAAGCTCTTAAAATGGCACATGAGAACGCTAAGGATATTATTGCGATTGGTTTTGATGTTAATAAGACTTTTATTTTTTCGGATTTAACTTATATTGGGTAAGTTATAAACTTTTTCTTTGATAATTTGCATTTATCATTATTAGAAATCATGATTAAGTCGGTAATTTTCCTTTTTGTGGCTTAATTACTTAATAAAATTGATTTGTTTACAGACAATGTCCCGAATTTTATCGAAACATGATCCGCATACAAAAATGCGTCACCTTTAACCAAGTGAAAGGCATTTTCGGCTTTGGCGATAGTGATCCAATTGGAAAAATCGCCTTCCCTGCTGTGCAGGCAACGCCGTGTTTATCCACCAGTTTTCCAGCGATTTTCAACGGTAAAAAACTGCCCTGTTTAATTCCGTGCGCCATCGATCAGGATCCATACTTTCGGATGACACGTGATGTGGCGCCTCGTTTGGGTTTCCAGAAACCGGCGTTGTTGCATTCCACATTTTTCCCTGCTCTTCAGGGTGCTAAGACGAAGATGTCAGCCTCGGATCCAACGTCAACAATCTACCTCACGGATACACCAAAACAGTTGAAGAGTAAAGTCAACAAACATGCCTTTTCTGGTGGGCAAACCTCCATTGAAGAACATCGAAAACTTGGTGGTGATTGCACCGTTGATATATCCTATCAATATTTGAGGTTCTTTTTAGATGACGATGAGAAATTAGAGGAGATTAGGAAGAATTATACAACCGGTGCATTGCTCACGGGTGAATTAAAGAAGATTTTGATTGATACTCTTACGCCTGTGGTACAGGCACATCAAGAGAGAAGAGCAAAGATTACGGACGAAGAGTTGCTTATGTACATGACCCCAAGAAAGTTGAATTTTGCGTGATAATTTCTGAATAATAATATGTAATGAACATGATTATTTATTGCACTTTTTGCGTGAATTTTCGAATGACGTCCGCCTCTTGTGAATTTATTTATTTGTACATTGTTTTTCCAAAAATATATCAATAAACGCCTGCACTAACATCTTGTTTAATGAATTTTGAACTTTTTTTTAAATCTAGATATGCTAATAATTTGGAGTAGACGCGAGCTTGACTCGGGAGTGAACTAGTGAATGTGGCGGCATATACCTCAGAAACGCAATCCGATTTTAACTATTCTTTATTTTAATGTGTATATTATTTCAACTTGTAAGACAGGCTATTTTTTAGTTTTGTTCTTTCTAAATTTTGAGTTTTTTAAATTCCTGCGACATGCATAGAAGTTACAGATCTTTGGTTTACAATTATCCCTCTCTTGGACATAGTGAAACTAAAGATGTGCCCGGAAATCTTTGCGAAAAGTCGCCTAAACATTATCATTTATTGCGGTCGGAATGTAGTTTGATCAGTCATGAGATTCAACTGGAATGTGATAACATATAAGACGCCCTTCGGTAAAATTCGTTCCATTACTTTTTAATTTTTCGTTCAGCTCCATCTATCGAATATAGTGGAACTAACTACGCGCTGGTTCATTTGTTTTTCATGTTTTAAAATATTTGTTAATATATTGGAGCTTGTTGTTTGCAATATTCTGAAGACCTCTACTGATATTTTGGATAATCCGTTAATTAAACAATAACTAGATTATTTTAAAATTGCGCCGATCTGTAGCATATCATAACTACTCGCATCTTGTGTTATTTTGGTTGCCTATTATTGAATTTAATTTGAATTATTTAACTAATCTTCATAAAAAATTCGAAAATTGGTTTTGCCATGATAACGAGGACAATGAGTAGCGAAAATGGCGACGTTTCGAAATTGACTTATCAGAAACCCGCCTAAACCGAGGAAGGTATCAAAAACTCCAAGTTCGTCAATGAAAAACCCGAATGTTATCTATTACTTCAAAACATGATTAATGAGGTCACACTTAAACACATTCTGAGAAAAATACTATTATGCTATCATTGAAATTTCCATAGCAATGAGAAAAAAAACGATTTTCAAGGAAAAACTCGTTCTTATTATGCAAAAAATAGGAATCAAAGAAAATATCTTTCGGTAAAGACTAGATAATTATGTTTACAATATTCTCAAATAATTACAAACGCATCGGACGAGTAGTTCTCGAGATATTTCAGTTTCCAAGTTACCAAAAGTTTTAAAATTCGTTGTTGCTTAAATCAATTCAATCATAAAAACAACTATTTGGGTTACAACTTCATCATCCCCTGGAATTTACATTTGATAATTGCATCAGACCTATTTAAGATTACACACTATAAGAAAATAGTTAATTTGTCGTAACTTTATGTAGTTTTCCAATGAAACGAAGCTTTAAAACCTGATTTGGCAAAAACAAAAATATCATAAATATTAAAATCATTGAAGAAAAACAATTCTCATAATTCGTAAATATATATGTCGCTTTCAATGATAACATACAATACAGGCGATAAAATATTATGTATTCTAACATTAAAATGCTAAAACCTGTTCAAATTTCATCACAAACGGGGTTACATTGTTTCTCTTACAAACAAAATACAGTAAAAAATACTTTCCAAATTAGCTTTTAATCTAGCTATTATTATATTTCCAACAAAATACATCACTGCCAAAACAGCACCATCGCGTGAACTAATCAGATCTCCTCACAAGCAGTCAAAAATACAATTGACTTATTGTCACCTCCGTCTGCAAATTCTCAAGGCAATGACTCCAACTCCATACAGCGATAAACATGATTCTCCAGCGCTCTGTAGTTCCGGAAGGAAAACGAACAGCGCGGGCAGGAATACGGATAATCCTGCAACACGTCCATACACAAAGAAAATCAACCTTACACTCAACCAAACATTACAATCAAATCTTCCGACACGCGCAAAAAATCCATAAAACAAGTACTAGGCAAATAGTCAAACTTACAAACTAATTCTACGAAACTTCTATGAAAATTAAACTCAAAAATTCATCATGCGCTACTGCGCTACAATATTTCTGGACAAAAATGTGTATCTGTCGTTAACTACAACGGCGAATTGTTGATGCACTCTTCGACATGCTCTTCGACCTGTCGCAACGTACGAAAGTGTATGTTACACAATGGACAGGGGAAGGTCATTGGCGGAGGCGACGGCGAATTTGTCTGAAAATCATGCTCATAATACTTTTCAAACATTCCTCTACATTTGTACACAAAAAGCAAATTATTCTGACTGCCAAGAAGTGTTTCAAAGGAGGTCAATTGTTTGTTGGCATGCTTGTCAGTCATAATTTGTTGCTTGTCTTAATTTGGTTTCTATTCTCTTTACCTGTGACTGCTGTGCCTGGGATGAGGACTGCTCCGGAACATGAACAAACTCGTGTGTCAATCGCAATTTTTCATTCTCTTCACAAAGCTCTTTATTACGTTGAAGGACCGATTGTAAGTCGGTGGAGACTTTGTTGAGTTCATCACAAACGAATTGTTTGTTTTCACGTTCAGTTTTGTAGTCATGTTGATAGATTTTCAACTACAATATGGAAAGAAACAAAATTTAACTCCCAAAATTTAAGGTTCAAAATGTAAGGTTAAGTTCAACATTTATGGTAAAGTTCAGTAGCTGTCAAAATTTGATATTTGGGTTGCCTATACTCGTGAGAAATGAAACATCTTTACCTGTTCGCCAAGAGCAAGAAGTTCATCCTGATCACACTTCGCCTCGTTATACTTCTTCGTAATCTCAGCCACCATATTCAGATTTTCAATAGCCTCCTTCTCGATAATCTTCTTCAGCTCCTTCAACTCCAAAATGTTATTCTGCAGCTCGCTGAGTTGAATACGCAACCGTTGCACTTCAGCCGACTCATTGCTTTGTATCTTCATCAGTTGACACTTCAAAACCGTGTTATCCGCCAGTAACTGTTGCTCCTTCTTCAGCGCCGTTTCATTCTCCACCTCCATGCGTCGATATTCCTCATCATTTGCCTTCACCTGCATTTTATAGTCATTCAACTGTTCGGCAAGGTACTCTTTACCTTCAACCGCAGCACGCAGAGCGATTATCTCATGTTGAGCTGTTTGTAACTCAGCCTGAAGATCCACAATTTCTTTGCCATTAGTCACCATCGACTTCGTCACGTCTTCAAAACTGCCCTTCAAACTATCATAATCCTGACACTTCAAGTCGTGGACATTCGACAAATCCACCAATTTCACCTTCAAATCATTAATACGCAACACTTGCTGTTCGTTAATCTCAACACTATTACTCAGCTGCTCATTAACGCTCTCCAAGTCATTCTTTGTCTTCTGCAGGACTTGCTCAAGTTCAATCTGTTCCTGATTTGCATTTCCAGCCGCCTGTAGTTTCAACGCCGAAATTTCCATTTCGAATGTCTGTTTTATATTCGCAATCTCCTCGGTGTGTTTCTCTTTCATTTCCTGATTTTGCTTCTCAAGTCCAGATTTCTCCAGCTCCAGTTTCTCCATTATCTCTTTGTATTCCACTTCCTTGTCAGTTACAATTTTTTCTTGTTGCTTCTTTTCATCTTCTTTAAGCTTCGTAATCTCCTCAATATGTTTCTCTTTTAATTCTTGGTTTTGTTTCTCAAGTTCTGTTTTCTCCAGTTCGAGTTTCTCGATTGTCTGTTGCTGTTCTTTGTCGGTGGATAATTTTTCTGGTTTCTGTTCATTTTCCTGTAGCTTGAGTGCTTCAAGTTCCTCCTTGGCTTGTTGCAAATCAACCCAGGAATTCTTACACTTTGTATTTGCAGCATCCAATTGGATTTGCATATTTTCAAGCTCCTTACATTTGCCTAGCATGTCGTTGGCATGTTGGTCTTGTAGATCTTTGAGTTGTTGCGGTATATCGATACTCTCAAGGAGGGAACGTTTGCTTTCGGTGGAGGCTGTGAGTGCTTCGGAATTCAGCATTTGTTTTAGTTGCTTATTCTCTTTCTTAAGCTAGAGAGAGAATACATATATTTTAAAAGTAGTAGACAAATGTATGATATAAGTTTGGTGTGTATATGTTGAGAATAAACAATAGTTAGAGTAGACAATATTTCTTTATAATATAGACATTATTATTCTCAATGCATTATAACACTTCAAAAAAAAAAACATATGACATGAAATGCACATGGTTACAGATTCTTACGTTGATTGGGTTACAAGAACGACAAATAATACTGAGTCGAGGGCAAATAGTGCCGTTTTGCTTATAAGAGTCTTCGCTCTGTGAAATGAAATTTTCAAAACTAAAAATTCACTCGGATACTAGTATTTTGAAAACATACGGGCGCAATGAAAGCTATACGTCCGAAAAATGTAAAATGGTACTCGATACAAATGTTTAACAATCATTTTCTCGGTAACTATCCGGTATTGAATCCTAGGATTTTCACCATATTTTTTTCAAAAATCTATACTCATCGCATTTTAGTTTTGAACATTTCATTTGACAAGGTGTGGAGTCTCCTTGTTAGTGCGGGGATCTATATTAACCGCGGATAGTCGAGGGTTTTCTATAGCAAAAAATACAAATTTTAAAGCATCTGCGATCACGATATCAACAGATAATTACTACCGGAATGACGCCTCAGGTATACGCTTAAGTGAAAACGTCAAAAATGTGTTAAACCTATTGATTCTGTTCTTTATAGTTGGGAAATTAATATCAGCGCTACTTAAATTATCTATCTCTATTGACTGCATAATTTCAAAGAGGTAACCCTTTAGTAACATGACACGGTGTTGACTTAAAGGGAATCATCAAAATGCAGACCGTAAATTCAAGCTTGCACGTTTGCAATAAATCTAGTAAAGATAAAAAATCTAGAATAAGATCGAAAAAGTTTCCAGTGACACATAGAAAACTGACAAGTGCTGATGGAATAAAGAAACATACCTGTTCAACATAAACCTTCATCTTGGCAAACTTCTGTTGGTGTTGGTCTTGAACACGCTCCACGTCTTCCTTCCATTTCGTCAAAATATCAGAGTGCTGCCTTGATACAATATTCTGCTGGGCCAAAGTACCTTTAACAAATCATAATTGATTATCCAATCTAATATAACCTATTTGAGAGTGAGTACTTAGTATGATTTTTCCTAACTCATTCACACAACTACTATCATACAGTCTTATTTGAGCGACCCCAGACTAGCTAGCATTGACATATCAAAGAAGAACATGTAAATTAAGTAAGAACATTTAATTTTTGCAAAGAAATTAATTAATTGAAAATGAAATTTAACATGGAAAGAGAAAATCCGGTCGGGAACTTCAAATTTACTCTTTCCATGTTAAATTTCAATTAATTAATTTCTTTGCAAAAATTCATTAATTGTGCGCTAAATGATTACATGTTCTTCTT
>JAODAC010000006.1:790995-839821 GCA_027575185.1 Mimaenictus wilsoni | reverse complement strand
GTAAACGTTCGGCGTTCGGCCGCATTCGTTTCGAGATGCCACAAAGCGTTACCAAGATACGTCTCGTGTCTACATGGATAAAAAGTGATGTGTAGGTTGCATTTTTGCCAATATTATCATTAGATGGCGCTCACTGTAGACCAGATCTTTGTCCCCCTACCACCAATCCAGAAAGGTTAGAAAACATTTGTTATAAAACTCTTTCCCTTTCCACCTTTTCTCCTCTTTCCTTTTCGGATATTTCTCCTCTCAGGAAACAGTCAGGAAGATGAAAGCCCTCGACCAAACGCACTGGGGTTCGGCAAAGCAGTATTTCAACTTTAACCACTCGGGGAAACTAGTGAAAAGCTGCTCTTACAAGTGTTGCGCTTTTGTATATGCCATGAACCTCACCCTTTTTTCTTTTCTGCCGACGCCGTACATTCACCGATAGTGAATGCTGGATGTTCTATGCGAATGGAAATCGGATTATTGACTTTCGCTTAATTTTACTCGTTTACTTATTTTACTTTATTCATTATTTTTTACTCCTATTAGTCGATACTGTTTTGGTGCGTGCTGGAATGTCTTGTTCTTTACTTTGTAGTGGGTTGCACACTTCGTTTGCGATCCGCCGTATTATTATCAGCGTTTTGGTGCGCCGAAACTATACTTAACAGTCATTTTCGCATAACAGCGATATTAATTTTACCTCAAGAACGGAGCGTAAACGAGATAGTCTTTTAAATTTTATTCCCTACAACATAATAGCGCTTGTTATTCTACTTTAAATTATAATGAACAAAACTCATTAATCAATTGTATCTTTGTGATACTTTTAATAGTTCTTTTGTGCTTAATTAGAGTGTTTATAAATTTTATTGCCTTTCTTAAGAATATAAATTCCATGTTTTATCGAAATAAAAGCATGAGTGATGTTGGTGGTGTCATCTAGTGGCTACTCGCCCAAGTTTCAAAGCTTAGTTGTCGGTAATACAGCATTCAACTTGCTTCGTAACCGTTATTTCCTAAGTCCTGACGCACCTAGACGATAGACCTACCTGTTTTTTTCCCAATTTCAAACCGCAAATATTCGGAGGCAAGCACAATTTGATCTAAATTTTTAATGTTTATGAGTAGCCCTTCAATTTCGATGAATCGCTGGATCAGTATCAACAAACAAAACCAAGATTTACGCCTCAGTGGCAAGCTAGTCACGGAAACGTATTTATCATACATATTTGACGATAATTGTAATTACTCACTTAAAATTGCTTTCGAGACACGTACACAAAGCGCTCTGGAAGGCATAAATCACACGCAGCGGCACCCGACCGCTTGATAATGGCCCGGGATTTGTCGAACGCTTCGAAGTTTTCGTAATTGAAACATTGACGCGTACATGTTGTTACAAATTCACGCCCGTCGTCCAGGCAGGCAAACAATCTCAATTCGTAGCATAGTTGTAGACTTTGGTCGATTTGTTGTGTTTTCGTGAGGCGATAATTGTTAATTGCGGCCAAAACGACTAGGTAGCTTCAATTCAGTACGCAATTAGTGACTCGTTACAACAAGACAAACAAGTAGATTGAAAGGTAAGTTCGTTTTAAACATGATTATTTACTGAATGAGTACTTATTCGAAGTCAACTTTAGTATTACTTTAATCGTAATCACAAGGTACACAAAACAGGCTTATATTGAAAAATTTAATTTTTAATTGAGGAAAGAAATCATGCAATTATCAAACTATGAACAATATTTAAGCAAATATTGAGAAAACACATAATTGACTCATTAAAAAATGTAATATTGAATTATCTAAAGATATAGTTGTATATGAGATGCAGTAAAGCGTCCGATTGTTCCCAAGGAGTACATGTTTCCCTGGTTATTCTTTGTAAACTTGGAGAGAGAAAAACATAACAGTCTTGGTGGTATTTTTTTTTTGATTCAACGACATAAGGTCTAAAGGTCTGATGTTCTTCGTACAATTGACCTGGAAGGCAACCTGTTCAATTCATAACTTTTGAGAGTTGGCACACTAGACGAAGATTGCACCCATGCCGCTCTAGACACAAGACAAGGTGGAAGGTGGAAAACGCGTTCTCGGAGCCCTGAAGACAGCATATCGGGTCGGATGGCGGAATATATCACCCGTTGCCGACGGCAACATGCTCATTACGCTGTCTCGTGCTCTACAGACGCTTGGCCGCGGCAATGGGAGATACATTACGAAAAATCAAAACATATAATCATCCCGAACCGTATAATCGGCGTGCATTCGTACCGGCCGCGGACGCTTCGATCCGATTGCAGACTTCATCTCGTGACGCTCGAGCATCGTGCTGTTTGCCTCGAAACCGATTCCCAGTCATAGTACTACGAATTTGAAAGGATTCGGAAACGATCCCCGGGTCAAAATACGCCGAATTCGAAAGGTTTCAAACGCATTCAAACGATCTTCATGGGAAGAAACTTGGTCATTGGAGAATTCTGGCAATGGCTACGCTTCGAAAAATAACCATTAAAGGATTTCTATGGGATGGCCTTAGCGTGGGTGGTTAGGCGTTCCGTTTTCGAATGACCAATGATGTTTTCGACCGTCTAGTTCCCATGCTGCTGCCGCCAACGATAAATCATTCGCGCCACATGGTACGCACTACATTAGCTCATTCGTATACAGACATAGTGAATTCCACCCACAATCGTAGAAACGTGCCTATAACGAGACCTAATTCGAAATACAAACAAACCATACAGAAAGAGAAACAACAAGGAAAGACGGCGGAGAAATGGAGTACATGGATATGGAACCACGGGCACCTACAAAATTTATAAACTTTCTGTGACATATGACATGTGGCATGTCACACATGAGGTTTTATTTTTTGGGGACCAACAAACGGAGAGAGTTGTACACCATTGGGACATTAATCAAAAACGCCAACTCGGCAAGACATTGAAATATGATAGCCGCATTAAAACCGTCGTAATAAATTACTCCTGAAATTTTGTCACAAATTTCACCTAAAATAACTTTATCTTTCAATCAATTTTCACCTAAAGTAAAAAAAAAACATGTATCACCTGAATTGTAAGAAATAAATGTTGTAAATGAAAATATATATTTCGTTTTTATTGCGGTTAGAATCCTCGATTGCCGGTGCCTACGAAAATCATAAATCAAACGCTGTCCGAAGCCGTCAGAACCTGTATTTTGTACATCGCTGTAGCCGGTGATGTAGTGCGGCGGCTCCGGCCCCCACGAATGCCCCATCCGTAATTACAATTTTCTTTTCCGATTATGTTGCTTTTTTATGTTGCGCTCGCGCCCCGTTTAATTCGTAGCGCGCGATGGCGGCATCGTATACATGTGAGACAAACACGTATGGTTTACGATTGCCACAACCGAAAAAGAACATCTATCTGCTTGGCCAGCGTTCGCCTGACAGGCATATAGCAAGAAGAAGGGATGATAGATGAGCTATAATAAAATCAAGATTTACAATATTTTTGTTTATCAACGGATCGCATGTGTGGATCTCTGCTATGATGAATTACTCCAATGTTTATAGCTTAACATTAAATATATTAAGTATAACTTAAGTACAATGTTACTTTTACTTTTATCTCATTTGTTCTTACCTTTTATAAAAATACATTTAATAATATGTATTTTAAGGAGAAAGATTGATACTTACCTAATTAATCACAGGTTAAACTTCTTTGTTCGAAGCTTTATTGGGTAATAAATTAATCTTCTTCCAATTGATCGAAAAAATATATATTACATTTTTAATTTACATTCCATTCGGACCATCCTTTTGTTTTGATGGCGAGTATCATAATTTCCCAACCCAGGTTGTAGTCGTGGCCAGTCGCAGTTATATATCACCCAGGCAATAAATAATCGGGGGTTCTCTGTTCTGCATTTCGTCTGCAGACCTGCACTTCCCAAATCCTTGAATGTCTCCCAAGCACGTTACTGCCGATGAAAACGGAATGCATAACTCCTCGAAACCGCTCCAAACGCTTCCATCAAGACATGCCAGCGATGAGTTATAGCACGCAAGGGAATCAGCCAAGGGCTGGATACTGATGCTTTAATACCATTTTAATTCCCCGTCATGCCAGGTTTATAAAAATAATCGAATACGCCAGCCGATCGTGCATACGATCGAGGTGTGAAGCCATTTTCTCATTTTAGTGTGGCTTTAATGTTGGGTTGGGTGCGCACACGCGGTTAGCCGCGGTCGTTTACGAAAGCGCTTCTTCAGTTATCAGCGACTATCTGGGATAGGATTTTATCGACAGAACCGGTCAAGCACACGACCATCACTCAAGCCTACATTTGATAGGAAATTACGCGTGTACGCCGTGATGTGATGTAATATAGAAATTAACAAGTTGTTGCAATCGATCGGCCGACATTTAGCTAATAAAACGTACAGTTAGAATTTTACTATCCACATTTATGTAATAACGAGATTTAGATTATATTATGTTGGGCTAGGTTAAGTTAAAGAAAATTACATACAATGTAATCATTACATCATAGTCATAGTAAATTATTTTTATTTCGATAATAATTCAAAGTTTAAATTATATTTAAATACAATTCATTAATAGTTATATAACAACCGATAACAAAAAGCAACGATAACAATAATTAAAGTCATGTTCTAATTAGACTCTAGTTATCCACATACACTCATACATAAGCAACCTGCGTTAATTTTACGCTTATTACGGTTTTATTGAAGCTAATTCGCGGCGAGCACGCTAATATCTGTAAATTTATAAACGCAACGCGTGTACGTACCATGTTAATCATGAAAATAAATGTGATTAAATGTTCAACAAATTGAACAATGTACAAATTACATATTTCAGCAGTGTTTTAAACTAAATCATAACAATTATCCACATTCTTACTTAATGCATACAATGTTATACTGCAAACTATAAATTAAAGTGTCATATTATAAACCGCTAATTTTTTTATGATTAAACTATTTTCATTTTTAACTCTGATTAATTGATGCGTTCAGTGC
This sequence comes from Mimaenictus wilsoni, assembly GCA_027575185.1. Lineage (NCBI taxonomy): Eukaryota > Metazoa > Arthropoda > Insecta > Coleoptera > Staphylinidae > Mimaenictus > Mimaenictus wilsoni. The sequence continues at coordinate 834,786 of JAODAC010000006.1, read as the reverse complement.
GGTATTTTGTGGTAAGGATAAATAATTCATAGGTTAGTTGGCATGATAAAAGAATCAATGTTGCAACCATAAATTGTATATTAATTTATGAATTTACAATTTTTAATTATCATATATATTAATAGCCTTAACATATATGTAATTTTAAAAGATTTTGAAGTTTTATACATTAAGAACTTTAATAAACATTTGCAATATGTCTGATGGAAAGTGATTAAAATTGATGCCTCCTATATCCAATGATCGAGTATAAACTGATACACAATAGAATGTTGTGTTGATTTATTCATTTGATATGTGATACAGTGAACAAAAGTCGTACCACGTGAGAATATGAAATGACAATTTAGTGACGTTGCTGCGGGCGTGAAAAACAACATTTACCTCATATTCAGCGATTCACAAACGATTCGTACTTGAACTACTTGTACAATTGTTCCAACTCTATTTAGTTATTCCTCTGTTTCTATTGTTTGAGGGTTTGTACAGTAGATATAGTCATCTAGCAAACTACAGCCTACACCTGAAATATGCATGGAAATATAGTAAAAACGTAATTTTCTTCCCTATACTTATAACTTTATTGTGAACTACAAAAGTGTAACATAGTGATTTAATATGTTGTTTTTATCGCCGTAATTTCAATTCGGCGAATCTTCGAAACTAGAAAACAGCAAGAAAACGACGCATATTAAGCTGGCAAGTTGTCGGAAGGACGACATGGTACGTACACCGACCATTGCGTTTCGCAGAAGCGGCCGCAGCGAATGGTGTTGCGTTCGGTTGAAATACAAAAAATCGGACTTTCTCACAAAAGCCGCGGCCAGCGCGCATGATTCCAACGATTCCCAGAAACCTGACACACTGCCAAGCGAAGAAAAATGGTCAAACACGTTATGTACGAATGCGCGCGTGTGTACAGTCGGTGTTCGTGTGAGCGATGTGAATATATATTTTCTGTGTAACGTGGAGGTGTGTGTGAATGTATTCCTTTGCGAGTGTGTGTGCTCGCGGGATGGATTGCGCACGCGATGTACATTCACGGCCGCCGCCGTCGAACGCAAACGCGACCGGCGAGACATGCACGAACGGTTCGGGCCCCGACATTCAGTCACGATATATCTCGCGCGCCTTTATAGCAACATTGTAGCATGCATTCCCGCACAGGCCAGCCTATCGGAGCACGGGACGTACACATTCATACACGCATACTGACGAACGAAAACATCCAACAGTCGTATACAAAACAACGCCGACAACGTGCGAGTCACACAAAACTGGCAACAGCAACAAAAAACCCGTGGAGCGAAGGAAATACGTCGACTGGAAAGATGCATGCAAATGCTGGAAACAAAATAAAATTATTCACAAAAAATACAAAGTTTATATTTCTAGAGTATGATAATGTTAGTAGATTAGGAATGACTCCTTCAGGGAGATATTTTCGGATTAACAGGTATGTTCAGAATTACGACTTAAATTTAGAAGAATAAGCTGGAATTATATTTGACGTTTATAATTAGAATTAAGTTTCGTTTTCATTAGGAAAGCCTGTAACTTGGGAAAAGGAAATGACTTATTGTTAAATAGTATAGAATGAAACAAGCATCGAGAATAGTCGTATAGGTGATCATATTTTAGATGGGAACGTATCAGTATATGATTAATAGTTTGGAATAGTTTGGAATAGAATAGTTTGGAAAATAAGGACAAGTTTTCTTTAGGAAAGTAACTAGAAAGGCAGAATGTAAAGACCTAGAATGTATAAAATGGAACATGGACCTCTAGTAGAGCCTGTTCAAGTGATTATAGTCGTGTAAATTGGTACACGTCAGTTAGTGAGGGTTTGGTAGCTTTCTAATACTCTGTTCAGATGATCATAGTGCAGATTGATTCACTTCAGGTCATATTGGTTATATAAGACACCTTTGCACTAGAAAAGTATTGGCAGAATAAAATGACTTCGATGGTTTAGAATGTATCATAAGGCTTTAAGCAATTAAGCAGACAAATCAATCCACCAACTAAGAACGGCCATGCACCACCGTCCACTGAATCAAGAAAAAGCTCTCACTCTTCGAGTTATTATAGTTTGGATTTATCCATGTCAAATTGTTAAGGTTTAGTGGCTTGGTAAGATCTAAAGACTTGCTTTAGAATGGAAACTAGGTATCTAGGATAGTCTGTTCAACAGATTTTAGCTTTGATTGCTTCGCATCAGGTCGTATTGGTTTGTATAGTACAAGTTTTCGTTCAATAAACAGATTTGGATAATACAGAATGAAACATAGGCCTATAATCTAATCAAGTGATCATAGTTTTAAATGGTCTATATTAGATAACCTTAACTTAGGTCATAATGCTGGTATGAGAGATGTTTTCATTAGCAACATATGCGCTCCGCAGAATATAACATAGATAGTCTAGAATGGAGCAAAGTCCTTTGGTATAGTCTATTCCAGTGGTCATGGTTTAGATTTCTGAAGCTTTGGTAGTTTGTTAAGAACTAAAAAATTGGTTTATAATGGAGCATAGACCTCTAGAATAATGTGTTTAGATGATCTTAGCTTAGATTGATCCACTTCAAGTCACATTGGTTTGTTTAACCTTGACATTCATATGTTTCAGTTCTGTGTCTGTTCAAAAATTGATTATATTCGTTTTATCCAGACTAAATTAGGATAAAGCGCTGACTTTTTATGAAAATAGGCTTAAATTATGTTTTAATTCTGTCAAATCTCAAACTTCGAACTTTTACAGAACATTCACTTTATTCCTAAATCCATGTGCAGTTTAAGGATGCATTGTTAATTCATTATTCCTATTAATTATAGTCATAGTAGTTATAGAAGTTTGAATCTCATACAGATGACGTACTATCTTAGGACACGCAACTTAATTTAGAATAGACAGACCAAAACGTACCACAATTGATGTCACCAAATTCTAGAAAGTATTTTATGGAAATAAGTAATGGCAATTTTATACGTAAATATTGCTTCAAAGATCGTTAAAAATATGAAGATAACTGTACAAATCAGAAACAAAATGGTTTCTCAGCAGAAATATATTAAATAGCGTGTGGGTGGGTTTTTTGTTTTGTTTTCATTTTGAATCCTTGAAGGTACAAGCATCTCGCATAAATCACACCTCAGACAAGCCGAACGTTGGGATATAATATATTGCGTCGGACAGCTGCACCAGCAATAATATTTCATTCCACTGCGATCCGACTTTGTGGGGTTGGGTATATGCGCAACCGCGCCGTTGCGCATCATTCGCTCAGCAGTTCGAGCCGGTTTTGCTCGTTGCATTGGCGGCCTACAGGCGTATGAACGGCGCCCTCGACCAATGTGCGCTCGAGCACGACCGGCAATGACACGCGGCGGGCACACCCATTTCCAGCTTAAATCGACTTAACTTACCATGAAACACAAGCGCGAGAAGAACCAGGCAAGAATACGAATTAGAGACGCATAGTTTGAGGATGAAATATCTGAGATTTTCGGGTTATATTCGTGTATCATTAAAAATACATCAAGCGAACAACATTTGGCCGTGGAGTTGAAGGAAAATAAAACCAACAAATCATAAACAACCAAACTATGAGACGCCATAAAAGAAACCTAGAAGATTTTTTTCAGTCATACATTTTTTTGAGAGTATACCTCGTTGAGATTTTTATATTTTAATGACTGATTTCTTGTCGTGATACAACGCTGATAATTTCTCGCTTTCGTTGCAATATTTTGAAATGCCTGCTGATGTAGGAGGTGCGTCTGGATGTTAACTTGGTGGATGGATACATGTGTCAGAATATGATTGTGGGAACGTGTCAAAAGACTGCATTCTGACATCAATCACACAAGTCTCAGCAGCCTACGGTGATCAAGCGATCCAAATAGTTGCACATACGTTGCACAATCATGATTAATTAATTTTTAATTCATAAGGTATCTTTCCTGATGAACGTTTCATTGGAAATATAAAAATCATCTTGTTTTCCTATTCAATTTGATATTTTCACGAATGTATAGATGTGTTTCATCGATGTGTGTTGATGCTTGGAGCGTTTATCCACCAATTGCGCTCCCTATAATTTCGCACATTTTGCAGACGTGCATTTGGTAAATAATTCCTTCAGTGCATGCAAAATGGCAATCGCAAGGTGTCGAACGCGACGGCATGCACACCGGCGTGCGCTATCAACTGCATTAATTACAGCGACACACATCGCGGCGCCTTGCGACCGGCACGTTCTAATTATTTATAACGTTAGGATGCGTGCGGTAGCAAATTGTTCGCGACTGATATATTCATTAATGCACTGAAACTGCACATGGGCAATAGACGGACGCATAGAGACGATGAATATGCATGACATGATTGCTATTCGCTTTATCGGTTTGTTAATTTAAAGGTTTGCTGAAATGTGTGTGAAAAAGTATGTTAGAGAAGAAATTGACCCTATTTTGTAAACTGTATCCAGGATACCAAATTAATTAAAAAATTGAAATACTGAATAGCACATTTCGCCAAAAGAGCAGTAAACTGCATATTATGCACAAACAGAAATTGCAACCTCTCCATATACCGTCCTTCAATATATACTTCAAGGAGCATAGGATGAACCCCCTTCCTCAGGAATATAAGAAACTCTCATTCGAGTCCCATGCGACTATTATGCTTGAAAATAATAAGTTTTTATTCAAAGTGATAATGAAATGTGCACATTACACAACAAGTGTAGAAATATAGCGAATCTGCAAATCATTAATGACGCACTAATATTTGTCACCATACTGAAGCAGCTGAATCTTCTAATCATCTTACGATGATTCATCTGACGATAATTCGATAACTCCATTCTATTATCATATTAATATACATACAATTTAAGTATTAACCAAAGCATTTCTCAAGTTAAACAAATTCAATAAGTTGCTATTGAATTGAAATAAATAAGTTGTATTAAATTTTACTACTTATTTAATTAGTTTAAGTTATCATTTCTGTCGTTCCAAGTTGCACACGTTCTTTTTTATTAATTTTACTTATTTGGGGGATTTTTTTATATTTCCAAAAAAGAATTGCTAAGTTAAAATCAAATAGTGCATGTTTATAAAGACAGAAATCGAATTCATTGACGAAATAATCAATTACGATGGAATATTTTTGGATATATTTGAAAGTCTCTGGTAAAACATTTTATACTCAGACTATACTTAGACATCAAAATGTATTTAAAAATATAATATACAAAAATAGTATGTGATGGTTAGGTTAGGTTAAGTTAGATGTATATCAAACCACAAATTATTTTCCTGTAAAAATATAATCGAATGTGTTTATTTCCATCTGCAATATGACTAATTTGCATTTACACATTTGGCATTCACTTGTTTTAAAAATATTAGGAAATATCTTTGCATTATGAATTATTCAATATTCCGTTTAGACCGAAAACATCATAAAATCCCACCAATGTACTAAATTGTATACCAACACTTTCATATAATCTTCCAATTCACCCCAGGTGATATTTTCCAACCAATTACCATAAACGATTTAACTAATCGAACTTTATCTACGATTAATCTATTGAATAATAAAACTTATACACGAAGAAAAATGAAACAAATATTTTTAAATTTAAGAAGCATTAATCTAGCCAGTAATTTAATCAAACCGACTGTATGTCGAGTAAAATTTGATATCACGTGCAAACACAAAAAAGGTGCTCGCCCTCTCCCTTATGCCAACGGCATAAACATGAAAGTCGAAAGTAAGAAGACATGATGGGCGAATGTCGTGCGAAAAGTCCGTTTGTTGGTCGGAGGGGGTCAACCCCCGCAATCATACGGGGGGCCAAACGGCGCCATTTCTCCGACGGGACGAGGTCGCTTGGTGTCGCAGGGGGCGCCGTATCGTCGGTCGTCGTTTCCGTGCCACGCCGGAAATCGTGCCTCCCACGGCACTGCCAGTTCCTTTTTCCGCCACCGCAGTGCCAACTACCGCACGCTGCAGTGAATGAGTTATGATATTTGCGATTGAATTCGTATAAACCAACAAAACCGCAACGATGGGGGAACCACACGAAGGTTCCTGAAGTGGTTGTTGGATTGTGACATATGAGCACAACCCGAAAACGACTGTGGGAGCATAAAAATGGAAATTTAAAAAAAAAATGAATGAACGCTGTAAGAGTTTATTGCAAATTTTCCTTATTTTCGAATTATTGAAATAAAAAATGTACAGTTTTGTGGCGCGATTTTCCCAAGAAACTGATGAAATTATTCAATGTACATACTTCAAAAATTAAACCAGTCAATAAATATCTGTGTTTGAATTTTGGTTTCAGTCTACTTGGCATTGATACCCAGCGTCAAAGATGTTCAACAAACGTTAATGTAGGCAACTTTTTAAGCGTAGCTTTGCCTGTTAATTTACGTGGAGTTCTCTGCTAATCTTGCTAATACAATTATCACGCTTACACAACAAGTTTAATTTAATTCAAGCTACTCTAATCATATGTTTGACTTTCAAATACCATCAGACCTTTTTAATGCGATTACAATAAGTGAAAAAAGAAATCTAATAACTATATTCCTAAAATCAATATATTACTGAATGTTGAATAATTGCATTATTTTTTTATTATTGCATGAAATATTTAATTTTTCCTTGTGTGGCCGTGTTTATTATTTATTTTAGCTTATTGATTTTCATATTTTCTGCGCAATTAATCGAATATTACGCAGTTAAGCCGGTTTCAATAGAGACAGAAATAAACGGCCCAGTCGTGGGGCAATAAATTAAATTTATGAATATATCCCCCTCGCAGTCGATCGTTGGCGGCGATAAAACCTCCTCGGCGTGGAGTTTTTAATATTCATTATATGCGAAATGCGTTTTTATCGCCACGACCGTGCGCGCATATTTTAATGTTTGTTCATTCATATTCATTTCGTTTTACGCTTTTGCCAAAGGGCATGCGACACAACAAAAATATTTCGTATAAAATGCTCCACAAAATAAACTTAAATAAGAAAGGTTTGTAAGTAAATGTCGGTAGTTCTTGCAAACTTTTTTTATTCTTCCAGGAAATTAAAGAAATTAACAAAAACCCTGAAAGCCAACCCGAAACCGCAATAAATTTTAATTAATCACATACAGCAGGACTTCTCACTTCTTAAAATTTCCGGTTTGCCTACTTCTTGTTTCTTAAAATTTCAATTTATATGCGCTGATGTGGTGTGCGTTGGCTGACACACTTTTTCCGACAAACACAGCCAAAAAATTACCTAACGCATTTGTGTATATAATTTGGAGTAATTTTTCGGTGGCACACTCGCCGTCGGACATTATACTCGCCCAGCTTTTAGCCATTTCGTATTTTACGCTGCGTCGCTTATGTGCCACGTATCGCGGCATTCTTTATGTTATGATACTCGTAGTTATCGCATTATAATAGTGAAATTACGCTATGACTAAGAGCAACAAATTACCGTAAACGTGTTGGCAAACAATGTAACAATATAACCATTCATCATATTGCGAAATTAATTTTCCATAACCGTTTTGGATTATGAATCTTTTCGAAAAATTTCAAAAGATTTATTTGCTTTCATTATTAACAAGTTGCTATCACTATCACCCAAGGGAAATAATCTAGTAGGAACTTAAAACGATGTTTAAGCTTACTATTTCTATACCTCTTATTTTCTATGCAAATTTAGTTAATAAACCCGAATATAATAAAGATAAGAGCAAGTTGACAAGCCTAAAAAACTATACAACTTCATGTACAATACCTTAAATTAACTCATTTACAAGGTAGAAAATACCCGATTTTTCTCAGATAACTAACTCTTCTTTGCAATTTTAATGAAATGTAAAGCATAAGTCATAAGGATATTAAAAATTAATATCTATATATCGCCTCATTTTTGAGTTCCTCAGCTGCTTTCATTACTTTTTATCAGAAACAAGAAACCAAAAGTTTCAGCAAAGTTTGTAAAACCTGTTTATAAAACAAGATAAAATTTCAGTTACATGATTTAGACAGTGTTAAATTTAAAGTACATTTTCCGCATACATGTTCGAGATAAAGATACGAAAAAGTATGTAAATTTATACTTTATCAAAAAGCAACTGACGTCATATTCTAGAGAATTTAATTATCTATAAAATGGGCCTTCATTCAGTCAAATCGCTTGAGTAGAAATGTCACTATCGGGTATGGAAAAGCAAACAACGATATTGTGAGAAAAATGCACTTGAAGTTGGGTAAATATAAGAATACTACATACTTTTATGAGATTTATGAACTATAATTTTGTAAAAAGTGCATCTATCGGATTGAAATTTTTTTGACAGCACTTCGCTGGTCGTCATTTCTAAATGGGCACGTGTCCATGGATGATATTAAAATTCAAACATACTCCCTTGTTTTTACTTAACTATAAGTATACTCGTCGTGCAATTTTTTTCATGGCTGGGCGGTACATTCTTATAATCAAAATTTCAGGACCATACTTTGTTAAGCCGGCTTTATCAGTCTAAGTAAAGGAACAAGTAGGGAAATTAAGTTGACTTTTTGAACTGCGCCTACTGGCCAGAGAGCCCATTGACAGATAATAAATTAATTTAATATACGACGCATGCAGCACGCCCACATTTTATTGCGCCAATCCACACGACGCCGTTTTGTACCGTCATGCACATGCACACATGCCCACAAGCCACGTAAACATAGCATCTAAACGCGTATGCACAGTCGAGTTGCATGCCGCGCCATGCAGAATTACATGCACGTTGCGCGCACGAACGCAGCCGACCACGACGATGGTGACGGTCTTTTACTCTGGCTCGCAGCATGGCGCAATCACTTTTATAGACTACATCCCAGGCTGTGGCAATGCGTCCAATAAAGAATTTTCGAGGCAATGCATACGCAATGAGTACCATGATTTATGCCTTCAGATGGGATTATCGCAACCTGACACATAAATCATCAATTCAACGGCGAAGCAGAAAAAAGCATTGCTTCGAAATTTATTGAAACCTAACTGCTTTGTGATTTTCCAATTTCATCCACGGCTAGTTCAAGACATTTAGTTATTATTGCGGTCGCCAGTTGTTGGTTGTTCACTTAATCCAATAGTGAATTATAATTAATACAAATTGATAGAGTTATTATAACATAAAGTTATTAGCGGTTAATAACTAAAATTTTCGAGGTAATTTCCGATAACATGATTGCCAATATCGTGCTGTGTAATTAATAAGCGACTTGCAAATTTCACTGGGCCGCTTAGAGATACGCAGGCGAATATGTGCTAATTGTCGCTAAATGACGTGTTTACGGACGAAGCCTTTAATTTTGATGAGCACAATACAGGCGTGCTACAATTAATTTTAATAATTCATTGCGTAATCGTCGCTCGGATGCTAGCAATGCAAATAAATGTTTGTAATCCACACCGACGGCTAATGAAATAATTTTCAGTTGTCACGGGTTTTATAGGGATTCGATATGTTCATTAAGTGTATCTTGTAATTAGTAACGCTGCTTCAATCTTACAGAATCGTTTAAAATGATCTGTCTCTTATTGGTACAATATTATATAACCCCTTATTTACACAAAATGTTTACACATATGACGAATTTTAATGATCATATTTGGAATTGATTTAAATTAATACCAATTATCGGAACTTATACCTACACCCTACATTAATAATTAAACCCCTTAATTATGAACACCGTTAATCTATGACAACTTTGCTTTTATTCATTAGTCTATTCTTTCCTGAGGGAGGAATAAAAGTCAAAACTTTGATGAGTACTTCATTGACTGAATGACATAAATAAATTTCCAGCTTTAGAGAATAGTCCATATCTGATTGCCTCTTCCAACTGTTGCGCGCCTTTGTCACGGTGCCTGAGGGGCAACACCACCAGTCAAACCCTTCACAAAGATCAAGAAATCCAAAATCATGCGATCCGACGGCGCACCACGAAGACGAGAGCGCGCTCTTTTTCGCTCTGAGAATGTGTTTCCGGCATCGGCACGCATATGCACGCGGTTGGCCGTTGCACGCCACCACAAACAAACGCAGAAACAAAGGGCATCTCTCCTCAAACACCTCCTGAATTGCTGTTTGTTGCTGAGTGTATGCGTAACTGTTTGTGTATGCGTTTGTATGTGTGAATATTGTGTGCAATGGGTAATAACACACGCCACCCTGCGCGAGCGCCCCGGCCGGTGGGCCTTCAACTCTGCTGCTCCTCCGTCTGCACCCAGGCGCGCAGTTGCGGTAAGTAGTAATTATCCGTCTGCGCCCGAAAGACGCACCGTGTAGCTCGAGGCTGCGCGCTGGTGCATCCTCATGTGCACATGCACACCGACCGGCGCACCGCTCTGTTATTTCCAAAAGGCGTTCGCCGAGTGTTGGCTTCGACGGACGCCGAATTCGGCGCCGTCCGACCACATACATATACGTATACAGACGCACAAACACACATTATTATGCGCCTGTTATTATTATGCCGAATTTGTTGGTCGTTGTGTTTCTTTGGGTCGTTGGTCAGAACGTCGCCAGCGACAATTATATATGTTCAGGGTTATTATGTAATTTGATGTTTGAAAATCTTGCTCTAACTGGACCATTTCTGTTGATACTAATTAAGGGCCTAAGCTTCTCTTTGTTCTGCAAATCTTAGATATTAAACATTATTCCTTTCTTGTTTATTCTCATCACAAAGGTACTTTCATGAACTGTTTGTAAAAAAATATTAGCGATTCCATTGCTTCCAATGTATCAATTAAATTGATGAGCGCATGTTACCATCGCAACATCGACTTAGATATTACGTAATTTGAAGTTTGCATATTTTGGTCCAACTGGATCAATTATGTAGTTACTAATTACCACAAAAGTTCTCTTTGTCTTTAAATCTTCCTACAACTCTAACAATAAGACTGTTCCTTTCTATATTTTCTTGTCATAAAAGTATGTTTGATGAATTGATGTCGTTTCTATTAGAAGATGAATAGACCTCGGAAGATAGTAATCTAAAAAGTTATTAATGATTCCTCCTCGCGGGTAATCCTTGCTTGATACCCATGATTCCAACATCGCTGGAGGAGATAAACAGCTAAGGAACAATTAAAAGGAAGCGAAAATGATGAACATTTATTAATTGTTACCATCGCGTTACGCACTCTCCAATGGTACCGGTTCTTACACACCCTACGATTGCGAACTGGATGGTACCATACCTCACCGGGTACCAAGTCTTGTAATTTTCACATCGTTCATACGCTGATTTACGTTAAGCAGGTCCGGGGCATCCACACAGACCAACAATTAAAAAATTAACCGACCACCGCACTCGTCAATTAACCATCGGCTACCAACTCCCAACTTTGGGATTTTGTGAGCACTGGTTCGAACGTTGGCCAAAATGAAAACAAAGGCATCTACAAAGGCATCTAAAGGGGTAAGAAATCGTGGGGCATAGTGTTGCGAATGCGGTAATTAAGCAGCGCTTCGCTAATGAAAGGTTCGTCGCTTTAGTGCAGCCGATGGCGCCACCGGTGCTACTTAACCTGAACATTGTGCCAGGCCGTGCTCTTTTACTGTGAAAATCGGATAAAACCCTTTGGCTAGATACAAGTGCGAGCAAATATAGAACGGAAGACACAGAAATGTGAAAAGATCTACATTTCACGTATGTGGTTCACCCATGTGTTGGTAACCGTGGTGAGGTTGGCATAGTTGTTTTTTGGCGCCATCTTGCTGCGGGCGACGATGCACCGGCGCACCGACAATTATACACGTCCCAACCAAATGGATATATGAACTTCTAAACGCCTTCAATAGCTTCGACCACCACACAGATCGGAACCCGGTCTTTGAAACGTTTGCCAAACACAGGCCACTCTTAACACTAATAATTTGAGCGTTACTGGATGTCACAGTTTTTACACGTGCCCGTCTCGTTATTTGCACAAACTCGTCGAATTTCGCGCTCTTTTTTCGATGGGAATTCAGCAGGACGTACGGGCTGTTCACGTCTTGTGCGTCTGATGCATCGGGGACTAACTAAAGCAGCCCATGCTAAACATTGCTCCCGAGTGTAATTTGTGACGAAATAAGGGGAAAATTATAAAATTACATTGCTCGCTTAAACCTTCCGACCGACCAGGCCACTCACACATACGCGCGACGGCCAATGTCGATCGCTGCCCGCATTTTCAGGGGGGCTTTAATGCCATGCCGAGCCCGGTTGTGCATGTGTGCGCGTTCATTATTATTTTCTGGCTTGAGCGTCATGGAGGCGAAGGAAGGACGACCAAGGTGCCTTCCTTCTTTCGCACTGCCTGGGCGACCGATAATCAAAGTGTAATTTTATCCACTTATCCAGCCGAATGCTTACACTTTGTACGACGCTGTAAGGAATTCAATTGGTTTTTCTCAGAGACTTCTCTTCCTTATTCCAATTTCATTATTTCCAATTTGGGGATCTTATTTTAAGTTTTCTAGGTTTGGCATATTCTCATAGTGGGGTTCTGGTGATCGGTACAGAATTTGAGAGATTAATCTGAATAACGTGACCTTGCAAAAATTTACTATTTACTGCATTGTGAACAGCTTAAAAACTAATCTTCTTATAATTCAGTTTCAGTAGAAAAACAAACCTATCTATATCATACGATAGATGACACCTATATTTAGAGACCAGAGGTGCGAAAAAAGTAAGGAACATTAGGAAGCATGACTATATAGAAATTGTTCGTTCAAATACTACTACAAAAATTAGGGAAGAACTCTTATGATATTTGCACAATTGCGGGACTTTCAACATTAAGGGATGAAAACTTCACTCTATAGACTCTACAGTATTAAACTAGATATTCCATTACTTATTCCTAAATGCTCATCATATATGTGAATATTAATGCTACTTCTAACTCATTCCAGGATAATTCTTTGATATATTCAACACAACATTACCTCAGCTGGTAATATAAAAATACATCGTGAAATTATCCCTTTATCTAATTAGGAATTGAATCCTCAAGTAGGAAGAAACAATACACTTCCTTCTAATTACTCTTCCATATTCAATAAAAAAAAATTAAACAGTTTTTATTGTTCCACACTTAATCCAGATGTCAATCACCCATATCAATTAAAAATGTATCAGTTCAAACCTTCCAATGCACCTCATTCCCACTTATCATTACATAGTTCTAGGAAGACAACGTAAATAACGGCCAATTACCCATCGTAATCGGGGGGCTGAGGGTTGCTGATTGGTGGCGAAGAGTACGGCGTTCCGGGAATTTGTTGCACCTCGTTTGTAAAACATTTCATTACACCTTAATTTCAACTCACCCTCCTCCTACATCGGGCGCTGACGTTGACATGGCCTGCCTTTGTTCGGCATGATCCTGGAGCCGCCCTTCTTTCAATGGAAGCGCAAATAACAAATACTGCTTTCGTACATCATAATCGAGTTAAGAATAATTAGCCGCCGGGCGGCGGTGGTCACTACTTAAGCCTATACAATTGCACGCATATGTGGCGGTGCATGTTTTTTCTCAGCCGTGTTTAAGTTAGGAGCTGGCGCATCGCACGATGTAAAATTGATGGTAGGTTGTTGTCGCAGCAGCGTTTTTGACATGAATTGTTAAAGAATAGGCGCATCGCTCATCAATCGCGCGATTCAAGCCTCATCAATAATCCACGCCAGTTTCTTGGAAAATTTAAACAAATCCTAGAATAATAGTTACGCCAGCAATCAGCAACTGTACATCCTTCGGCGGGAGTAATTAGGGGTAGAAATACATATCTACATTCATTCGTGCATAAGTAGAGACAAATATATTTTTTTCATATTTATTTATTCGTTATTTTTTTGTACAATGCGCTCTTGCATGCAATGCATTATAGATGGCGACATTTGTGGTCGAACCACTTGATAGCAATTGCATTCTGTTTGATTTCTAACTCTGTGGGATGAGAAGTGCGGTTGATTTCATGTATTATTGAGGAACTGATGGTAATTTTCATATGCTATTCATAGAACTAAACAAATTATAAACCGCGTCACTGGTCTTAAGTTTTCAGTTTTAAAGAACCGATTCGCCAATGTTGAAATTACATGTTTCTTGCCAAGTTTTTGGCTTTTCATAAAATGTCTAATGTTTAAAACTAAAATGCATCATCATTTTAATCGCCGATAATGAATACTTGTACGTTTTGCATGTGGTTATACCTATATTTTCGGAGCAATTTTATGCAGACCTTTTTTGCATATGTCCAAGCTTTTGAATGCGCAAGCATCGAGACGCGTTTACCTCATGCTCTCGTTTTTACGATCAAGCTATGCTTAAGATATTAAAGTTTACGGGTAATTCGTATTATTAAGAGAGCTGGGCAAATCGGCAGACCAGCGCATAGTGCGTTGAAAACTGGATTAAAGGAAGAAAATTACAATATGCAGGAAGATTATAAGTTGTGTGCACAATGTGTACGTTGTGTGCGTTCAATCTGTGCGAATTTAACTTTTTTTATTGGATAGAAAGGATATATGCAGGGAGTTAAGTGGTAATTTTCATTCTAAATATATAATTTTTTTATCAAAACATTGTTTTTATAGTTTAGGGAATTGGGAAATATGTATTAGGGCAGGTATGCGCATGATATTGAAAAGAATTATTAAAAAGTTTCTTTTTTGCAAAGTTATTGCTAAAATGCAATTTGGAAGAATTAAGAAGACTGTTAATTTTAAAAATAAAATATCATAATAGTATATTTTATGGAAATATTTTATGGAATGCTCATATCTCACTTGTACAACATTCAGCACTCCGACTCCTATTGCAAGTCATACAAGTGAGAAATTTGTCATAACTTGAGAAATGATGTAGCATTACATGCGCGTTGAACTCTATACGTTTTCAACGGCGTGCTACTATGGCACTATGAACATATTTCAGTATGGACTTGCCTAGAACTTTATGTTCTACCAGTTCGGATATGAACATCGTTAGATATTTCTTAATCAAAATCATTATTGAAATGTGCATATTATACAGAAGAAGTAGAAAAAGTATATTCTTGGACTAGTTAAGACAAGTTATTAAACTTTTAGAAGATATGTTGAATAATTCTAAACTTATTCTATTATTCATATAGAAAACTTCAATTAAATAAGTTACTTATCTTATCTTTGAGATGCATTATAAATCTCATAACCAATGACAGTAAACCGCTGGTTACACGAATGGGAATCTGGAACAGTAGCATGTATAATATAAAGAAACTCGGGTGAGACGTGTAATTATATATTTAAAATTACAATGATTAAGAGGAGCGCCAAAGATGCGGCCGGCGCACGGCAGATACGGCGTTCAAGTTCGTGGGTTCGTCCTCCTGATTCATAAACTCCACTGCAGCGCAGTTTGTACATTGAACAATTCACATCTCGAGGCGATACGTGGAGAGCAACCAACATCCATGATTTGTTTATTCTGATCTCGCCGAATAAATAAAAGACGTCGAGTTGGACCGTGGAACGCTGAGAAATGTCTTCAACATCGCTGCAGCACTGCGCCGAGAAATGGCAGGCAAACCGACGAACGGAAAATAAAGCATGACGCTTCGGATCCGACGGAAAAATAGGACGGAACGGGTCGGCTGCTTCGCTGCGGCTTTGCCGACGGGGAATTTTTCAGTTGCATCGGCGCTCACTTGCCTTTTATTTTCATTTTCACGTTTGCCAAGCTGGAGGCTAATAATATATACCACAAAAATCAAGAAACTCAAAAATCTCTCTCTGTCTTCCCTGACACATTCGAATTTCGTAGGCTTGCATCCAAATCCTGCCGCTACCGAATTGAAAACGTAATTTAAATATTACTGTAATTACACAATTTTGAAATTTATATTCACATTAAGTCCATCTCCGAAAAGACGCAGATCAACACGCAGATAAAAACCTGCTGAGGAATAAATTCGAATGGATATTTATGACTTTTCTATCTTTGCTTGTGGAGTGGTTTTCTCGCTCCTGCACGATCTTGGCTGAGAAATGTGGACTTGCGGAGGACTATGAGATGCAGTCTCCGCAGCGGCAGCAGCCAAAGTTGATAAGATCGAATCATTGCCGCCTCTACATAGTTGGCAGTGTAATTTCATAAATTATTCAGTAGCGCTTTCAGATTGAATAAATTTGATTAATTTTTGCGTCGCAACCGACCAACGTTTGATCGCTATCGAGCTGACATTTCATTTTGCATATGAACTTCTTTAGAGAATGGTGGTAATACTGAATTTATGGCTCTTATCTTGAAAAATATACGCAATAGAAGGATAAACTGCATCATATAAATTTGTGACATTATTATTTGAGTCTTTATTATAGAATCAAACGCTTTGTTAATCATAATTTACATAATACACTTTCATAGATCAATTTATTTTTACAACTGCAAATAAAAACAAGTAGGAAAACCTTTACTAAAGCATACTATCAAAAATAATTAGACATGAAATGGAGTAAGATATATCTACATGTATCAAACATGCAAATTTTCTATTAAATTAAAGTTGCCATGTAAATTTAAATTAAAATCATATCTATATAGTGCAACTAGACTTTGATTGCTTAGAACATAGCATGTCGGTTTACATGACTTTTGACGAGTTCACCTTTGATTTTTATGTATTTTCGCTGGAAAAGCATATTCCTTTTTTATATTCCCTTTTTGCGTTTTTGTTTAAAAACAATTGTCAATTTAAAATTCTTTCGTTTTTAATGCAGAAGTTTTATTCCCAAAATAAAAATTCAAATTTGAAGCAAAATAAAACAATTATACATGAGGTCTTGGGCTCATAACCTGACGAAATTCGGTGTCCTTAAATTCTATTTTTATTTATTTTCACCAAAAGGCAGTAAATTAGAATTTCAATTGCCCTCCAGCAATGGATATTTCAGCATAACACATTCCTATTCACGCTCACATTCGGCCTTATCCGAACAATCGTGTCGAGCGTTTGAATGTGGAATACATTTCAATGGTGACCCGCGGATTTATGAGTATTCATGCCGTGTTTCAATATTTCGTGAGTATTTTCACGTCGCCTCTAAACTAGCACAATTTATTTTGCAAACAACGGCTGGCTCGTTTGCACTATTATTGAACACAATAACAAAAAATGTAAAAATGTGTATGACTATATTTTCCCTTCTTTCTCTTGCCTTTTTTGTCTGCTTGGTGGAATGTGAATTTGATGAATTAGTTTATCGCGCGTGGGTGGTCGTATGCGATCGAATTAATCAGATATCAAGGATACTAAGGGAATTAAGCACATTAGTGCATTTAACAAGCTTGTTTTGACAATTCCGACGTTCAGTATTGTATGACATGTATGACAGGTGGCATGTGACATGTTCAACGTTGACATGAGCCGACTAGATATATCTAATGAGAAAATTGCATAATTATTTTAAACATTTTTAGTAAAATGTTAAACATTTAAGGTCTGTCTCATCTGCGTAATTATTTAAAGCGATGTATTTCATGGGGCATGTGTAAAATTTTGTGTTTTTGGGAATAATTTAGTTTTGAGGGATAGGAAGCCTGCTGGATATACTGGAACGGTTGCATGCAGGGCCCTAATACGTCCTTACCATGAAATATAGTCGCGAAGGTTGCGTGTGCCGCCCATACCCACGGCGATGTGCTGCAGACGGCCATCTTATCGCGAGTGCCCCTGGGGCCGCAACGACCGGTCTTAACCCATGCATACACACTCATACACACCGCATCATCAGACAGCATGAATTTATTTCGATGTGTATGCGCCTCACACCTAGGGATCATACATGGTTACAGGCAAATGCGTAGCGGATTATTACAACGGCGACGACTAGCTGTGCTTCCAGGAGGGCATAGAATGGATAGACATGTGGGTAAGTCGAAATGACAGTAGTAGCCAACATATGCTGCTATCATTGCGAGTTCTCTATGAGAAGCAGGTCAATGGGCTTGTTAATTCATTAATAATGTGTGTTGGTAGCAATTAACGGAATAACGTAGATGTGGTTAGTATTCAAACCATTGTTTTGAGAGTTGGAACAATTTTACTAGTGAACGATTTTGATAACATTATGAAAAGGGTTTTTTTTTAAATGTATCTTGTTTTGTTTTATTATATTTATAATTGCTGTAAAAATCCGAACCTAAAAAATAATAGTCATTTTTATATAAGTTGTGGTAATTTACACCAACACTGTTTTGTTCTCCAGTTACCAGGCTGCAATTTGCGGTTTATCCTACACATTTCATTCCTTTTCTGAAGCTAGCGATAAATCCAATATAAATTTCAGTTGGCACTTCGACACCTCAGGAATTACCTTCTTCAGCAAAGTGTGCGGAGGTGTGACGCCGAATCGGTCGCAACATTGTTAACGAAAATTATATTATAATAACATAACAATGCCCACAAGAACAGTCTTCACGAGGATAGTTTACAATCCTCGCGAAGGTTTGTATCGAAAGCCTCGCGGACATCAAAAACAACTTCAAAGAATTACAACAAACGACACACCACTTTTGTTGTACCACTGAATAGTGCTATGGATTTTACTACATTCAAAAGTGCAGCTAAAGAAATCAAGTAGATTCATGTCCGTGATTTATTTCATCTGCGATTAAGCATGAAGCACGCTGCACATTTTATTCGCGCTGTAAATCATAAAATTATAAATAAGTAGCTGCAGATTTATGTAGCTGCATAGTTCTGTGTGGTTTTATGACTATACAGACAGGTAATTTTTCACTTTGTTTTCTCCGATGCCTTGACGATGCGCTTTATGCAAGAGGTAATTAATTCTCGCGCATTGTAATCGCTTCACTTCCCCAGTATAATATCTTGTTTCGCTTACACATCAGCACAGTACGTCTGCCAGTTACACACAGTGGCAATTAATGCAACATTTTTATAAAGTCTCGAGAGTCTACTCGTGGTGTGTCGGAGCAAGAGGCGCTCAGATACGCCGTAATATTCAGTTATATCCGTGTAATTACAGTCATTAGTCACATTTTTGTTTGCACAATGAGGTGTATCATGTATCATATTCATATTTGAATTAAACAATCATAATATTAACATGAGGAAGTTCAATTATATTATTAGCTAGGTAAACTGATAGACAGATACAGATGCCGGACAAATGAAGGATGGATTAAGTTCTAGATCAAGATGCATGTAATGCATGCATACTAGTATGTACGAGTATTATTTATCTTAGCTGCAAAATACAGCTCGTAATTATTGCATGAATTTGATGTGCCGACCCGGCATGCAATGATAGAACACCTACGTCCTTGTCACTCATATGTGCGTCGGCCAACGAGGCACACCTTCAGTTTTCATGCGCGCCGACCCAACAACCGATAATTAATAATTAGCAACGTGTTATTATCACTTACTTGCCACGTCAGAACCTGTTTTGTATGCAATTTCTACAAGGAATCACGTATGTGGTAACGAAAACAAATATATCAAACATAAGGGAGAAGGTAAGGAAGTTTTGTCAAGATTTATTTTTGATACATGAAAGTAAAGAATTATGTTTTATAAATATGTTAAGTGAAATTTGTACTTGTTTCACCACTAATTTGATGGGATTGATACATGCCCATGGCAGGATCGCACACGCCAAATCGAATTGGATTGAATTCGTGCGCCTCGATGTTTTGTTCGGATTCATTTGTGTGGCGAGTGAGGCGCGGCATTTTCGAAAATGCGCGACGTAATTGCTCACCGCCGCGTTATCATAACGATGCTGCCATTAGCGCCGCACCCACGCAGCCGTCGCCGACGGTTGCTGGCTGCCGCCAACAACAATGACGAAATGATGGGCATGAGCTAATAACCTAACGCCATCGTTATCGTAATTTTATTACGCCATGACACCATCGTTTGTATTATTGTTTATCACATTATGTTACAAAGTGAAATTAAATCATCACCAATGCAGGAAAAAAGAAATTAAAATTGATTTTAACCTAGAGAATAATGAAAATGTTATTTTAAAATTATAAGTTTAACAGAAATTTAGAAAGATTAAATCCTGCAATCAAACATTCAATATGTTTCATAATTTTTCAAATATATTATGCAATTTAATACGGCTAGCTCCATCCATCTTCACATTCAAGATTTACGAAATGCAGTTATATTGAAGTTTAGAACATGTTGCGCGATCTATATGTCAAGTTAGGAACGAATGCCTCCCCCCATATTTCTTAGCTGACAACGAACATAACCTCCTAACAATTTTGAAATGTTTAACAACATGTTATTGGGTATCATGTAGAAGTAATCGTTGTTTCTGAATTATATCGCGTGATAACACACACGCCTTATAATAATAATTAAACATATTTTAATAGAAACTAGTAGCAGTAACAGTCAAGTGTTAGAAATGTTTCCCAACAGTACGCAATCAAAGTTCTGGATGTTCGCGAGTGAAGAAGAATTGACTGCTCTTCGTGAGAAAACCAACGCCGAACATGTTCATAAATATGGCAGAAACATGCCAGTAAGTTTCCTTAATCACACAATTTTTTAACAATTTAATACTTGAATCTTTATTTCAGGATGCTAAGAAATATGAATATTTTCTTACACCCGAAGAAGAAAGCATTATGGTACGACGGTTTGAGTTTCATTTGAGAGATTTTTGCAGAAATTTTCAACCGCCTATGCCTAAGTATGTTATTGGTACAGCGTTTCATTATTTTAAGAGGTTTTATATTTATAATTCTGTCATGAACTATCATCCCAAGGAAATAATGTAAGTTCTTTCGTTTTTTTTTTTCATAAAAGAAATGGATATATTTATACATTCCACAGGGTAACCTGCATATATTTAGCTTCAAAAGTAGAAGAATTCCATGTTTCTATATCACAATTTGTTGCCAACATCAAGGGTGATCGAAGTAAAGCGACTGATATTATCTTAAACAATGAACTACTCCTCATGGAACAATTGAAGTTCCACCTAACTATTCATAATCCTTTTCGGCCTGTTGAAGGTTTGCTTATTGATATTAAGGCTAGATCGACATTAAATGATCCTGAGCGTTTACGTCCTGGAATTGATGATCTTGTTGATAGTATCTTCCTCACTGATGGTATTCTTTTGTATTCTCCGAGTCAAATTGCTCTGGCTGCCGTTCTTCATGCAGCGAGTAAACTGCAAGAGAATTTGGACTCGTACGTGACTGATACGCTGTTTGGTGAGGAGGGTCAGGACAATTTAATGACTTTAATCAATGCTGTGAAAGGTATAAGAAGTATGGTTAAAGTTACCGATGTTTTACCTGAGAAAAATCAGCTGAAATTGCTGGACAAGAAGCTGGAAAGGTGTAGGAACCCTGAAAATAATCCTGATAGTGAAATGTAAGTTTTATTCTAATCATAAAGTCATTATATTACAGTAAATTTATTTCAGTTACAAGAAAAGAATGCTAGCCATGTTGGACGACGAAGACGAAGTGTACAATCAGTTAATGTCAGCGAATGTCGAAGCTGAAAATTCCGCTCTGAATATGCAGGCACTTTAGATTCACAATTAAATGTTTTTACAAATTCGAAATTTACTGTTTATTATTATCCATCCGCCTTTATCAACTATTGTATATATTCTAATAAGTACACTAACTGAAGAGTGATATATTATATTCAGTCGGTTTATAATTCAGCAAAATTTACAATATCTCATGAGTTGTCAAAGTGTCGGCCAAAATTTTGCAGCTGAAGAATTGGCGAGGCTTCGGCGTTTTGGGGTAATTCATTGTGAAACTCGTATGATGGCGGCAGACATTGTGTAGCATGCGTTCCTGCGGGAAGATTCATACCCGTGATGGGAAGATTAGGCATGGCGCTCGGCGGAAGAGGACACATGCTGGGTGGAGTTGGCTGGGGGACACCGGTTTGGTTATTGTAGTTGAAGAACCATAGACGATCGCCGAGGAAAATCGGACGTGGGGTGAGTATTCCCATTGAATTGTAGTATTGTTGGGCTAATATTTCGATGTCGTTAGTATATTTGCGCTTCCATTTCGTTCTTCTATTTTGGAACCAGATTTTTATCTGTTGATTAATAAAAAAACATATTTTCATAAATATTACATTTATATGATGTAACAAGGTTTGGTTAGATTTGTCGCCGTCTTCAGTTAGTAAATATATTCTTCTTTGGGCTAAAATGTATTCATGTGCAAGTAAAGTGGCAAATTTCCTTAAATTTGCTGTTCCCATGGATTATTTCGTTCAAGGGGTAAGTTTAGTCAAGCAGGTTTAAACACGATATTCTTGAATAGCAAGAGTTTTTTCTTTCAAAATGTTGTTTTTCATTGACTTGATACTTCTAAAATTATGTCATTTTATTTCGTCGCTTTTTTTGCAAATTATGCAGGAGAAAGGGAAGCGGAGGAGAGGTATGATTCAATAGAGTGGGGTGGAATACAACAGATGTATTTTTAATTTTATTTATGTTGCTTGTAAATATTAGTAGCAAATTTTGAGTTTTATTATTATTTTTTGATGTAATGTAAAAGTCTACTGGGAAATGGTTTTTGTATAGATATTGTTAAATGCCAAAATAAAGGGTTATCTACTATTATATCGTCATATTTTAAGATATAGCACACCTTCTGGTGAAAATGCTGCGTAATGCTTTTGTAAAGTAAGCTGGCTTATTTCATGTAGTTTCAGTAGATTGCGATTACAATAATCGATGAAAACTAGTTGTTTTAATAATAATAAAATAAAGGTTTCAAAAGACGTATTAACATGCCCAGTACTGAAAATGTTTGTTAGTTAATTTTCACTTAAAATTTTCATGAGAAATTGTTACCACTCATGTGCACATTCAATACATAAATTTTAATATACATAAAGAGGAAAAGAAATTTTACCTGTGTTTCCGTAAGTTTCAACGTCTTCGATAGTTGACATCGTTTCGCGACAGAGAGATACTTATTGCGCTCGAACTCAGCCTCCAGCGACTTGATCTGAGCGGCGGTGAACGCCGTGCGCGGTCGCTTCTTCCTATCGTCGTCGGATTTCGCGTCTGAAAAAAACGAAGAAGACGTACAATCGTAAATCGTTTAAATTTTTGCGGCGTGTTTGTTTTGGGGACGCGCGCGTGAGACAGTAACAAGCGCGCTTTGTAAGAATGTCGTTCGGCGTGCGCAATTTGCCGTGACAAAATTTATCGCCGCCGCCTTCCCTTCAGCCGCAGTGGGGAAAAGGTGCAACACGACGCCGGCTAATTTGCTGCCAGAATTAGATTTGAGTCACGCCGCCGTTGTCGGCGAAGAAGAGTCGCACGACGTTAAACGTTGTTGCGCACGCAGATATGCGACAATCGTAAAACTTTCGCGTCTTCTTTTCGACATGGGCGATGCTGGACGTCTGTTATCGACGCACTAGCTTCCGGCCACCATCAACGCAATGTCTGCGCTCATTGTGGGTGTGCTTGCACAGTGAAACGCAGATTTTGAATGACTTTAATTTCGGTCGTAAATGAGCGGTTGCAGAAGTTACGACGCGCGTATCAAGCGCTCTTTGGTCATTCTCTTGCAATTAGTGCGTGATTTATGCGACTGTTGTAAATTATGTCGCATTTGCTATGCGTGTTTTTTTCGAGGATTCAACGAA
Source organism: Mimaenictus wilsoni (assembly GCA_027575185.1). Taxonomy (NCBI): domain Eukaryota; kingdom Metazoa; phylum Arthropoda; class Insecta; order Coleoptera; family Staphylinidae; genus Mimaenictus; species Mimaenictus wilsoni. The sequence continues at coordinate 811,026 of JAODAC010000006.1, read as the reverse complement.
GTGTGAAAACGGAAAAATGCTGCTTCATTCGGCAGATCGTAAAAACGCAGACGCGGGTAGTGAACGACATATTGAGTTAGATGGAGAAATATCGAATTCAAAGTCAGATAAATTTTGCCCGTGCAAAATAAAATCCATTATAGTATTATAAATGTCAACTTTTGCAGCAATTCGTAGAAGAAAAACACATTTTGACTTAAGTGAAATATCTGCTTGTGATAAAATTAAAGGCGTTCAAATTGTATTTAGAAATGAAAGAGATGAAGCAAAGTATTAATGAGAGCGAGCAAAAGAGCTGAATTTACGTGATGTTTGCATGAGTTCGACTTATTTATTGCGTTCTCGTGTATCAAACGAGTGAATCGTTTGATCTCGCCCTGATCCCAACGGCTCACGCTGCCACAACGTGTACGATACTAAATTATCTATTATCCCTGTTTTTATTTTATTTTTAAATCCTCATTTTGTTGGAAAGTGGCACTTCGCGTACGTTTAACCTATGATATAAAACTATTTAATTTTTATTGATCTAATCATTACTTTACAAACGTTATTCAAGACATTTTCTAGAATTCTGGAGTGTGAAAACTTTAAACCATTCATTAACAAAATTATATACATTTCAATTATGGTAACAATTTCGTTGCCACTACTTGGAATTAACACCGTGAACTGCTGATGACGCGAACCAATGTTAGCAGCCCTTTTTGATATCGCAATGAATGCACTGGGTCTCACAGAGGTGTTATTAAGTTGGCAGTTCTTTTGGGATAGGGCGGTGAACGCACTGAATCCACATTAAGTCCTTGAACGTCCAAAAATCTGAACTAACGTAGGTAGCTCTTTTTTGTAGTGTCAGCATAATCTCTTTCCTTTGTTTGACACACTCAGACAAGTGGTTATTGGCCTGGCTTCTTCTGATTTCTGGACGGACAAAGACTGAATGTGCTCCTAGTGCGTTCACTACAGTACAAAATGGGCTGCCAACTCTGTCCACATTAACGAAAAGCGCTGCCTACATTGGTTCGTGAAAGCTGTCTAACGAAAAGAAATCTAGGCAATTGAAATTGCAAGATAGTTAATTGTAAGTTCTTAGATAGAATTTTTTTTTAATTATATTGCTTAGAAGTGCGATTTCCACGCATCTATGCGAACTATTTTTAAAAATAGCTTCAAGTTAGAGTGAAAATGTTTGAAATGCGAGTGGTTGAAAGGCAAAGCAAGAAAACCGAACTGGTTGCAGTGGCAATGAATCGGAAAAGGGTTGATAGCAGCAAGCCGTCGGAAGAAATTAATTACCGAGAGCGTCTCGTTTTCGGTAATTTATACACGCTTGTTTAGACACAAGTGTCGTGTTACCGTAATTAGTATTCCCTCTTTGCCGCCGTAGTCTGAGATGCACCAGTGTGCAACGGTTGCATCCACAAATAAGCAAAACTCATTACTCAACGATTATTTCAAATTGGTTTTTAAGAAATAGACAAAAAAGAATTCTAAAATATAAAATCGACCAATTTAAATAGAAACGTAGATGAAAACTAGTGTAAAATCTGTCCCAATTCGATTTTTACGCCTTTGGATAATTTTTAGACTTTCCGAGAAACGCGGGTGACTGCGCGTGTTATTTAGGATTATTGTGATGTTTAAAGCTGGTAGGACGTGTTAATTGCAATTTAAAGATCTTCAGTGTCGCGGCTGTGACATCCGTTTGGCGCAAGGCGCGTTGAAATTATCCTCAAACGCGCGTTAATTACTTGAAAAAGCGACCAAGATGAGAAGTCCGAGGAGGCAAATTTTCCTCATCGAGAAACCGACGTGGGTTTCTTGTTATTTTGGCGCAGTGTACTGCACATTATGGTGAACAATGCACTCTGCGCTTTTCGGTTGATTTCAGGTAGGATAATAAAGCTTTTCCTCTCTGCTGTGCTAAGCGCAGCGCCTGCCCATGGTAATTAGACATCGTTTAGTGTCACTTTGTCTCCGAGCGCCTGTCAATTAGCGGCTGATATATGCGCGTCGCTCGTACGCGCCTGTACACATGTATGTCATTTAAATGCTCTCGCCTTCGCTGCGCACTCTCCTTTTCTTTTTCGACGGTGTTTAAAAATTAATATGCCTTGAACATGCGCATGCATGATGATTAAACAGTGTTGGCACTAAACAAATATTAGGTAAGACCACAAAATATCTTTGAACTATGCTTTTAATCAATCTACACATTTAAATTGGCAATTATGGCAATTTGTTAACAACAATATACAAATATTTTCTATTTTCAAAAATGATGAAATTAATCAACAACTAAGATTAATATAGTCAGGAAATCTTGTAATAGTCTATTTCATAAATCCTCCTTTTATTTTCCACCGGTCCTGATGTTAGGCGTCTTCTCCTGCATATCAGATGCGATCTTTACAATATCTGCGTTCGCTCGAAGTCGGCGCAGAAATAAATTTAAGCGTTGCCTGCGAATGCGACACGCCTGGAAGCTTCGAATTTGTCTCCGGCGTTTCGGCGGGCGACAGCTCTAAGCACTTAATGAGAGCCGCTGCCTGTACGCGTGTGCCGCGGCGTTTTGCGCGAGTTTGAGTATTTTTAGCGGGTTATGCTGGATGCTAAGCCTCTTAAGCCGAGATCGGTTTAAGTAGCGAACGAACGGCTTTAAATTAAGCATCGCGCCTCTTATTACCACTTAATTATCGGTGCGGCAATTAGCGCGTCTTTTGGGATGGCCTGCAAAAAGAGGAGATACGTTATACGTCCGTTTGCCAGATTTGAGTTTTGCGAATTTCATGGCACAGATTAATTAGAAATTTTGTTTTGTTTTTTGAAGTAAAACTGCGCGCGCTTATCTTGGGGAGCAAACAAACGATTTTAACTTTTCTCTTTTGTCAAGGTAACTTGACTCAAGGTAACATCTGCCATTTCCATGAATATAAATTTAACAAAATATCGTTATGCGAAATATTTTTCCTTTAATATCAGGATATGCTATGCTTCCTGAAACTGGAAGTGAAACATGCAATGAAGTTGTTTATGAATATCAAAAGACTCATTGTCCACCATTACTATATGTACCTCTATCATGTGTTACCAGCAATGAAGGACTGTTGATAGGAACAGAGGACAATGATAATAGACATTCTGAAATGACATTTAAACCTAAAAATGTTTGATCCGCAGGAGCGGCAATTTATCAGAAATCAAATAATGTCTTAAATGAAGACTTAAAATGTTTGATACTTCTATCATTACCGCCACTTCACTGGACATATTAGAAGAGTAATCAATAATTGTTAAATTGTTAAAGTATAAATAACGATTCAATGTTTATAATATTGACATCATGACATTCGAATATTCAACTGTAATTTGATTAAATGTAAATAAATAAATAAATGTAAATTTTGTAAATTCAAAACAAACAAAAAATTGCAATTGTCCCTTTTACTTCTTCTTTTACATTTACCCACATAGACGCTCACGGGTTATTGATTTTACTGGGCGTTTGTAGCATATTAAGAAGATTGCTTCCCTGAAGAATACTTGTAATGACAACCAAAGATATTAATGTAGTTGCCTGAGCAAGTATAGATAATATTGCTACGTCCAAGATCTCATAGATATGAGTGAAATAACAACGGATATTCGATGTTTTCTGGTTTGATAACAAACATTTCTATACCAATGAAACATTATTTTGTAAGCTATTCCTTTCATAACAAAGTTCCTTATTCTTTCAGACTTTGGTCTAGGTTTGTTTGACTTTATCGAAAATAACGTAACAAGATAAATACAGTATATTACTTACCAATTAAATTCCTCTGATAAAATTCATCGCAATCACTTGCCGTCGCACTCGCTGAACGAATCCTGAACGTTGATTCCAAACTACTGCAGCTAGCGTTTAATTGTCGCATAACAAAGTCATCACTTTCGCTACGAATTGCACTTACACCACCACCAATATCACTATGATTACCACTATCAACGAAACCGTTAACAAAATATCCCCCACCTTCCATACCCACATTACTTATATCTATCTTATTCCCGTCACCATTCCCAACACTATCAATTAACCCATGCAATTTTCTCACGTGCCCTTCAATCTTTACCATTTCATTCTTCTTCGGATCATCGCGGTTATCATTACGACTCAATAATGATTCGATAGAAAAACTCATCTTATTTTCCTTCTTTGGGGATGTTTCAGAGATTTGATCCTTGTTATCCAGCTGAGTTGCTTCCATTTTGACAAAGAAAATTTGGGGAGAACTTATAAAGAAAATGATAAAAATTAGAGTAGAAGTGTTTAACCAACGATTTGTCAATGGATAATTAGACCCAAAGGTGGATTTGCGGTTGTCTCAACTGTATCGCTTCCACTTAAACTGTTAGTCGAATGCGAATGCGCGGATTTGTTTGTCGCGACGAAGCAGCTTAAGGCTGGGAACGGGAGATGGACCAATTAGAGCGTTGAGACGCATATCCTGCTGTGGTGGGCGGCAACGTTAACATCAAATGAGGGAGGGATAATTGAGATATTTTTACGCGAGACTGCTGTCCATGTCGCGAAACGCTATTAATAAACTGCAACGAGCAATGTGTTGAGGATAACGAGCGCTATCAATAGGTTAATGATTAATTAAATGACAGATTTTGGCGGCTTTGCAATGGAAGAAAGAGCCAAATCTTTGAGAATTTATTTGACTAATAAGAATAGTGAAAAAGAATATTATTCAAATAAATATATAAATAGATAAATAAATAAATAAATAGAATTTCTTATCCAATATTTATATATCAATTTATATAATATCAACTTTATAATACATATAATGGTTTTCTTAACTTTACCATGATTCAGCTGCGTTGAGAGATCTTATCTCATTATAGAATATTTGTAGTATAGACAAATATTTGATGACAGCTTTCGACGCCTGGAAAGTAGCCTTTTGTCGGCTTGTAAGACACTCTAATTACACCACAAAAGCGGAAGACTGGCGCCAAGGTTCTTCAATAAATTTAGGGATAAAATCGATCATCTTCAGGCGCTACAGAGTAATAATGATAATAATGAGGAGGAATAGAAGGCGGAAAAAGGAAGATGTAAAGGTTCCGCTCAAATTGCTGCTACTGCACCCGAAATTCCTAACATTCTTTGTAATATTAACTGCGAATTTAAAATATATGCATTAACGTACTAAATTTACACGTATACATTCTCCAAATGTATTTTATAAATCTCTATGTTTCTAAAAACGATATTATATATCACAAAACATTTGTATGTACATAATAATATTATTAATGGAAAAAGTTTAACCAGTTTTACATACGGCGCCACTGTCGGAATTTTTCAAATTCTTTAGGATCATCTTTCTACCCTTGGAATTCTTGGCGGGGAATATTTCAGACATATTTCATCTCCACAAATGTAGGCTCAAATTCCAATGCTTAACTTATTATCATTTTCATCGAAAAATGTAAACCTATCGCGTTTAATACAATCTAATAAAATTTGTGAACGCAATGTAATAATGAAAAATATATTTATCTTGAGTAGATCTTGCCAAAACTCATGTCAGCCACAAAATGTTGAAAGAAATAAAATGTAATGTAATACGCGTTGTGTTGTAAACATTCATGACACATGTGGTAGGTGTTAACTTACCCTCATTTAAGTTCACTCCCGGTCTCAAAAACCGAGCCGAATAGCTTCAAATTAAGGCTTCGGGATTCTAAATCACTGTAAATCTTCCATGACATTCCAAATATAAACACCCGCTAACGCCACCCTTGTGTGTAAGACAATATATGAGTAATTGTATGTATTTGGACGCGCATAAAAAGTCGTGCATCTTTTAACAGTTTTGAGACTAGTGTAATATTTAATTCGAGCGTTCTTGACGCCTTTACACTCGTTTCGTTGGCTGCTCTTTTTAGATACGTGCCCTACGCTTCCGTCGCGTTCCCGTGTCCAATTAGCAGCGTAATTTATTGGCCGGTTAATTAACGATAATTAAGAAGCGCTTGCCCGGCCAAGCGGCTGCGGATGCTGGGTTTGCCTAGCATCAATAGTTTGGCGCGAAACGTGCATTCGATTGAGCCGAATGTGTGACACATTAGAAAACTATTATGCGTGATTAATGTGTTTTAAAAGAGTTCTTAAATGGTGCAGACGTAGGCGATTCACACGTTCATGCTCGATTAATTTCGAGCTTCTTTATTTGCGAAATTAAAAACACGTTCATGTCTTTTCTGTTGTTAACTTGATAGTTACGAACGAGTAGATTATTGCAATCTGTTTAATTCATCAATTCTCAAGGGTCTTTAGGGCAAATTCCAAAAATCGTGAAGTAATGTAAATTAACTCTGCTTCTTCGAAACAACACTTGTTTAATCAAGTTTAACAAATTTAATGTATAAAGTAAAATAGGGCGTTATTTTATACAAGACAACAAAGTCCAATTATAATACAATTTTTTGTACATTTAACACCTCCTACTCGGGAAAAATCCTACAAGTGTATCCCGATTGCGAGGAATCCACTATATATTAACGAAACAATCAACATGGAGGTCAAAATATTTATCTATTTAATATTTTTTCTGGTCAATAATATTGCTAATAAGGAATAACTTTAGACCGGTATGCATAGATGGCGATATGAGGTAATTTTGATATCGATACATCGTGGACCGATATCATAATTTCCTCTGGGTTTGAAACCGTGATAAATAAGATGAGTTAGGACGAACGCCATTTTAAAACTGGAAATACCGCTTAAAAATATTGTTGATTAGATTAACTAATCAATTATTTGAAACTGCATAAGTATTTTTAATGATATAATCTAAATAATTATAGTTTATTCGTATAAAAATATTTTGCACACAACAAAATATATAATACATTAATATCAACACAAACAATACATTTGTGCAAAACGCAATCATCCATCCATGATACAAGAGCATCCAAGTTTATAATATACAAATTTGGTATAGAATAATATATTAGTAAATTCGAGGCAAGCATAAATAAAATAATTTGTTCCATCATAATGAACAAATTGTGGTGATGGGCTATAGCATTCAATGAGGTAAACTCGACAGTCAGCAACACTTTTTGTGTACTTCGCCGTGAGCAATGGCAGTAATGCTCCCCCCAGGTTCCTCAATCCATCCGATATCTGTCGCTTTCAGCTGACTGGAACGAGCCATCAACGCATCAGCATCACCTTCGTAAATTTTCATACTGTTCGGTTCACCTGACACGCAAGATTTGAGAAGGCCTTGGCCAATATGTTCAAATATTTGACCCACACCCTGTAGATAAATGTATTTATTATTTATGGAACAGGAACTAAAATGTGGTATAACTTACAGAATCTTCCTTGGCTGAACTTTCGTAGTATGCAGCGCTGAGTGAATTTGCAAACTGAAATCCCTCGCATCGAGAAACTTCACGCTGAGCGACCAAATCCAATTTGGTCGCAACGACGCACAGCACCATTGAATCCTCGACATTACGTCGCACTTCGCGCGCCCACATTTTGAGATTCTCGAAGGATTCCATGCGTGTCAGATCGAATGTGAGCAGAGCCGCATTCGCATTGCGATAAAAGAGTGGGGTCAGTGCTTTGAATCGTTCCTGACCAGCTGTATCCCATATCTGAAACATAAATAACAAAGTAAAAACGTGTCGATATTGATAATTATCGATTTTGTTCCATTATTGCAAATGGACGATTTGTCCACCATCTCTATAGACAAAGCACAAGTTTTACAAATCTTCTCTGTTCGTTAAAATATTATTTAAAATACAAAATTGATGGGAACTATTTTGAAAACGTATAAATTGTATTCAAAAGTAACGATCTTACAAAATTATATATTTTATTCTTTGCTAATCCGCTAGAAGATGGCGCCACGGACGTTTTCGATATTTTCGAACTTATTTTATCGAAATTATGCTGCGAAATTTCCAATGAAGGAAGAACATTATAAAGATACCTCATGTGATAGTAAAATATAGAATTTGTCTTTGGAATGAGTGAAAAACATATGAAATAAGTTCTGAAGTAAATCTACGCTGAGTAGTTAGATAGGGCATGTTGTGGGCAAATTCGAATTATGAAGCTCTAACGGCGAATTATTGCAATTTGTATGGCGATTTGGTGATATTAAGCGCTCGTTGATCATGGCAGAGCACTTAACTTGTCGGCGGCGGACACAAATTTGTGATCGCCGTTTGTGAGGCGGCGTTGAAATATTTCTTACTCAATCTGGATGCGTTGGCGAGGCATTTAATGATGGCCGCGCTCCAATAAGTTTATTCGGGCTTGGTTTATTGCATGATCGAATGACTTCACGCCTACAATTCGACGAGTTTACTTCGGAAATTGCTACCAAATATACATCTAATAATATAGTTTCTAGGCTTTGAATATATGTTATACCAAGAAATGTTCGATTATAGTTTCTTATCTTTACACCAACAAATAATAAAACAACTATAAAGAGAGATAAGGAAGATAAGGATGAAAAAATGTTTGAAATAAAAACAAAACATCATTGAAACATTGGTATTAAATTTTAACAATTGGCAAACAATTTTAATATAAAATATGAGTTACAAAAGTTAAGAATGCGGTGTTAAATTATGTGATAGATATGAATTCCTAGGCATTTTGTAAGAGCCAGTTAGTATTACAAATTCCGTGATACATTTATGACTAAACTCTATTTACTTGCAAGACACGTACTATTAATAAAATCTAAGCATTGTAGCAAGGTCTACTTACGTTTAATTTTACCAAAACATCATCACTCATTTGAATCTTACAAGGTGTGAAAATGGCACCAATCGTCGGCTGTGTCACCTCCTGAAACACATTCTGCACGTACCTAAGCACAATACTCGTCTTTCCAACATCTGAAATAAAAGAAAGAAAAACGTTAATAATTAAACGAAATTTACATAATCAACAATTTTTATCACATAATGTAGTTGAGATCAAAAGCGAATGTAAACTCTCCTTGACTTCTCTCCCTACTCATTCAAATAACATGTAAATATATGCGTATGAAGCCTTTTATAAACAATCGCAAGGAAATGACTCATAATTTTCATTCGATTGTGCTATAAAATGACCAAGAAAATTTGCTTTAAGGAGCCCTGAAGTATTCAAGATGTATATTACGATGTTCTACAGATGCTGTGAGGTTTTAGGAAGTGTAAATACAAGAATTAAAGAATGTACTTACTCTGATCACCCACCACAATGACTTTTCCAACTACTACTTTCATAGTTGGTCAATGTCATAAATACACTTGCAATTCGTCGCAGCGAGAATTTCAAATTGATTTGCTACGCACAGTCACACCATCGCTCGGCGACGCGTTTATGGTTTATGTCGAGTATAAAGGTGCGATGAGAGTATGTTTTGATTGACAGGCAAGAACACATGAAACACATTCAAGCATGTATTTCAAGTATTTTCTACTAAACAAGCAGGTGCGATTTGACAGATTAGAAATTTGACAGATGTTTGCAGTTTTCGACAAAAAATAATTCAGTAACTTGACGATAGATGGAGATTTAATTCAGTTTTTCCAAGATATTCACGAGTTCTGACAAATTCATTATTATTATTTCAAATATTTATCTAATTGTAAGCAACTAATACTTTTCCAAGTATAAATATATTTTTAATTTATAAAGCAGCCCAAAACCAACATTCAAAATTTTACATACAATTTTAGTTTGATATTTTATGTAATTAATAATAAACAAGTTGATGCAATTTGACAAATTTGAAGTTAATTTTAAAATGAGCATTGGATGCCGCGCCGGCGGAATATTTAGCGGGGTGGGGGCTATAGGTTCTTTGAAAGCACGGAGGAAGTTGAGGATAGATGCCGATTTGCTTCAGTTTTTCAAGCAAAATAGCTAGTTTTGAAATATTCATTATATTATTATTTTATTTATTCAACAACCTTTTTCTACCACATAGTGGTGTAAGGGATTAGTAGCTTTCACCCGGCCCAATCCGTTCTCGCTACTGATGGTACTTGCTCTGAACTTTTTGTGCATATGGGTTTTTCCGGGGATCGTTGCAAGCGAATCGCCCAACCTTCGTTCACGTTTTTACCGCGAAATCAGGAGTTCGCGGACGGCTTCGCAGCCGCTTGTTGAGTGGGGAGATCAAGGGGTCACCCATCCAACGCGTAGCTACGTCCGATGTTGCTTAACTGCAGTGATCTAACGAGTACCCAGCTCCACAACGCGGCAAGCCGCCTCTATATTCATTATAATGTTTCACTTTTTTGCACAGTTAAAGGAACTTATATTATCTTCCAAGTATTTGATATAATCTTTTGTACTAAAAACAATCATCGGAATTTGTTTAATTATAAAAAAACAATAAAAAGGCAAACTAAACAAATTTATTGAATTAAAACAATGTAAACTGGCTAAAATGAAAATCGCCATTGTTTTTTTTTGACGACCTTCAGGGACACGAGAAGTGCAAAATAATTCGTGGAAATAAAAATATGACGAAAATTCTTATTTTCAAAGTAATAACGTAATCGGGCGCACCCAGCTCCTCAGGCCAAGGAGGTCCAGAGGGAGAATAACTGAAGACTGAGGTAGGGCATAACCTATAGGAATCAAAAATCTGCTGTTGATATTGGTTACTTTGGTTACAACATGGAGGAGGGCGTGTAGAATTTTTTTATAAAAACTTCGTATTTGGGACCACAAGTAGACGCAGAAAATCCACTTTTGTAAAATATTAAATCATCTACTAAGGTGCAATGAAATTGCACAGTATGATTAGTGCCCACGTTCACGATCTAGATATGTGATAACTTTGCAGCGTCATTGGCGTCAGCGGTGCATCCCAAGTTTCCCAACGAAAAATTTTCCTAACTCGATTTGGTCCATCTGTGTCGAAAACGAGCCAAAATAACGCTTTGTTCTCGATGTTCTCAATCCTCCAGGCGGCGGCGGTGCGCGTGTGTGAGTTGTGCGAGCGCTTGATTGGTAATTGCTTCCCGCCGGCGGCTGTCGAATCAACGAGACGAACGAGCCGGCGAGCTAGTGGCGCGTGAAGCGGCGCACTTGCCGCCACCGCGTCTAACGTCGCCGGAATAACAATTGGGCGCTGCTGCGGACAACTTTTCGATCACTTTGGGCGCCGCGCACAGCCACCGCCGCCGCCTTCACCCAAACTCGCACACCACCCACAGACCCCGACGTTGTCGTCATCCCACTCACGCGCTATGCAATTTGCCATTCGACATCGTTTGTTTCAACTCGGTTTCACAGCCTCACGTTTTAGCGGCTCTTTACAGGCGTATCAAGTTAGTTTTGCACACTCTGAATAACAGCAAATTCGTTGTTTGCACACTCGAGGGAGAAGAATGGAAAGCCAAACCTACCAAAAAAATTCGTTGCAAAAAATATTTAAAAAAACATGTCCAACTGAAGCGAGGAACGTTCTGTGTGGGTCGCTAATTTTCAACATACTGTTTTTCCGAGCGTCAAGCAATTCGTTTAGTTGCCCGGTTGTTCAGCCATTCGCCACTTGTTTATGCGACATTAGGATTTCTGCAAGTTTGAGGGAGGATTACGGATGGCATTGTTTTGTTTGTCGTTTCTTTTTACGACTTTTGATAGATTGCGTGTCCATGATGTCCCTCTTAGTACGCCGTTTTGCCGTTTTAGTTATGTTTTTTTTTGTCTTGCTGTGCTAAAAGTCTGACTTCCAATTGCTTACGGTCTGGGAGGGATGATAAAAATTCTGAGTTCCAAACGCTATGGGAAAGGCGAAAAATGAGGGGGTTGATTTCAGGGGGTTGGCGAAATGGCGGTGGTAAACGATGATAATTTCTCGGCGACTCCCCGATTGGTGGAAAACTTTTCGATTGCTTCCAATCTTCGTAATTTTTGGTCGGGAAACTCATAATTTATTGCTTGCGATATCTCTGCGTCCATTCCATTCCCTCGAATACGGCGATAGATTTGTACTGTCGAGTATAATCAGTATCGCGATCTGTTCGACAATCCTTAAGTCACGTACAGGTCACAAAAATCCAAAACCGTATAATTCACAAATCCAATAACCGTTAAACGCTGTTAAAACTACTAATTTCACAGCAGAATTGTCCGGAGAAGCAAAAATAACAAGCTAATATAACGTCGTGTGTACTATTATAGCATAAATATGGACTTTGGATGTTTAAATAAAGTTAAGACCAAAATAGATCCTATACCAACGGTATATCGCCGGAAAAAAAGGCACCCGCGACCTTTTCCTTTGCAGATCGTTCGTTTCCACGCTCTTTCTCTCTTCGATCGGATTTTTTTTCACGTCCTTTGAGCGTCGGCGGCGATGGCGTGCAGCCGCCCTGCCCTCATACATATAAACATGATAGCGAATCAGTTGTTAAGTTAAGCGCGAACTCCACTTTAGACAAAACCTTTTAGCAAATTGCGCTCGGCGTCGTCGCCGATATGGACTTGTAATACATACAATTCATTCGCAGTGTAAACGGTAGAGCGTTGCATAATCAGATTCACCGCAGTATCTGGAATTGGGGGGGGGGAGTGAAGAGTCGACATCACCCATCACGAGCACGCGTGTGGAAAACCGCATAAAAGAGGCAGAATGCAGGAATCATGCCACACATCAGGGAGCACCATGTATCTAAGGGAGCGTTTTTTGTGGTTTTTCAAGAGGAAAATTGCCAGTAATGTCATGTATTATAAATACATGTATATGTAAATACATCTTTGTATTTTTTTGCGTAGATTCTTAAGGATTATAAATGATACCAAAATATTTCTTTGATTAACAAGAATCAAGAACGGAATACCAATAATTTTATTTTCAACTGATGTAAACCTGGATATAATTCAAGTTTGCTTTGTCTTTTTGAAAAGAAGCGAATGACATAAATTATACTCATGCTCGCATTACCATTGCGGATGATTTTCCTCGGCCATTTTGTCGTTCTTACCATTTTTACGATCGCCGCGTGCGAGGCAAACGCGCATTTCCCGGTAAGCGACATACAAGTAGAAACACATAAAAGTCATAAAACGCAAATCATTCAAAACGTTGAGATGGCCAGTGCTGGCCGGTGCAATGATCGTTCGGTGGAGCTGCTTGCTGGCCATTCGCGTACGTTACGCGCACGATAAACGCGGCGAATTTCCTTCAACTTGCGATTTCCACCGGCTGCCCGATGCGCCAACTCAATGGCGACCCACACAAATGCGCGTTTTACGTTCCGGAAAACGTTCGCTTGCTTTTTGCGAGTCGATTTAGCACGCGGTGTATGCGACTCGGCCGCTTAGCATTTATTCGCCTTCCGCGGCTCGTTTTCCGATCGTTTGCGTCGCACTGAGCTTTAACGATTATTTTATTTTTATGCTAGTGTCCGCATTACGCTCGATTACATAAATAATTTTCTTCTATTGCTATTTTTGGATTAGGGTGGTGGGATGGTAATTAATCGTTACAATTTTAACATTTAAATCTTTTTACTTTTCCCTATGCTGATGTGAGATAATATACTTTGAATAAAATTCCGACTAAGAAAATAATGGCATTGATATTAGTGACGCTGTGGTTTACTGTCAAGCAAAAAGAAAACTAAACAAATTAATGCTCGTAGCTTAGGCGCTTTTCAAATGACAAGGATTAAAATGAACACATTTTCATACTTATAGTTTATGATGTACATAGAATAAGATGGCAATATTTTTAAATGTAGCTGAACGAATTGAAATTTGTAACAAATGGAAAATAAATAATAAAACTTCTCAAATGCGAGAAACTTTCAGTGAAATATATAATTTATTTATAGCAGAGATTTTTTTTGTCAATAATCACGCAAGGGGTTAGCCTCTTAGTAAGCGAGTAAGTCGTCCCGCAAGTACAGAGCAAAGGAAAGTCAAAACATGAGCTTTCGACATATTTACTTTAAACCAAGGGCCGGCGTCTAGTTCAAAAAGCACCAATGACCTCATGGCATTAATAGTGCTCACACCATAGGATGAAGTTTTCAACAATATTGTTTTCATATATTAATTATGAATCGGCGTGATGGGAGAAATTTCAAGTATTCGTATTGCCTTTGATCAGAAAGCTTCTATTTATTTACATGTGATTTCCCGGTGTGAATCGTGACGAGCTGACTGGTTTTGAAGCGATCGTGTTCTCCCCAAGTATTTGAGTGCCCTTTTCTTTTTTCCTGACCCCCTGATGAGCTGACTATGAACGAGACCTTAGCCTCTTAAAAATTCTGTAATTAAAATGATATAAAAGTTGATAAGTATTTTAAAAATAAATATGACTATTAAAACGACACAAAATGTAATATTAATAATGTATGTATTATATTCTGGGACTTAATTTATCATAATCACGATGTACATATCGTATTATAATCAATTCTATACATTTTATCCTTGCCTGTGAGGTCATACTCAATTAACACATAGTTACATATTACATTCGTACTTATAATAGGAACTTGAAATTATTTACAATCATTTACGTTATTTTTTCTTGCACAAACACACAAACATAGTGTAAACTAGAACACAAATCGGCCTTAAAATAAAGGACATTAAAGCTTACGTATATATTTCTTCGATATCTCGTAAAATGCTTAAATTTCTAGAACGAAATATACGAAACGATCCTAATTACGTAGTTTCGAAAATCATCAACGAAAGTGTCTCCCCGTAAATGTGTTAATTACATAATTACAGTATCGATCGATTGCATGGCAATTGTCATGAGATGCTGTTTAGCGTGTAAGATTCTTTAGGTAGATTTATCTGTCGTAATGTTTGCGTTTTTGACTAGATGCTTAGACGACATACGGACGGTATAACGCCTCACCGTCGGGCATTTTACGCGCACCATTTTGTTCCGCCTGCTGCGACTGCGGTAGCAGGGGCAGTGACGACGGGGGCGGGCATGGCGGATGCTGGCCGTGATGCGGCGGTGGCGGCGGCGAGTGCAGTGCGCCCGCGCTCTCGTGCGCTACCGTCGGTTGTTGCTGCTGCGACGGTGGCGGCGGTGGTTGCGCCTGCGACGTGACGGTCTTCTTGTACGATGCACTGCTACCTCCGCTGCCGGAACTGAAGCCGGAATCACCGCCACCACCGGACTCTTTCATCTGCTGTTTGGATTCTTGTTGCGCCTTCTTGCTGCGCTTCCATTTCATGCGACGATTTTGGAACCAGATTTTCACCTGAGGACAAAGCAACGACAATGAAAATACTTGTCGTATTTTGTATAATATTCACATAATTTAATAATATGAGGATATAAATCAGGTCGGTGGGATGTTTTTGTCGGAAATGCAAACGTATGCAACTTATTCTTTGCAGCGGAAAAGTTATGGCAATGTGGTGGCGGGCAAGGGGTGGTGTGGCAGACGGGTGAGAGTTATGCGCGAGCTGAGCTCAACTCTGATCCGAACTTCAAACAAACATCGTCAACGGGTTCCGGGGGCCACGGAGTGATATTTTAGGATTCCGATGAGTAACTGCACGAATGTGACGCGTCTATTTGTCACCCGCGTCCCGAGTCATTCGCAAACGGTCGCGCAAAGATTTTGTACCCCCGGCGAGCACAATAACAATGTCATTGTACCCGCAAAAACGTTCTTTAAACTATGATTTAGCGTTGTATAAGCTTAAGCTGATTAATAAAATAATATTTCAAGAAATCATGGAATGTATTTAGAATTATGTAATTATTATTACCAACCAAAGCGGTCTCAATATATTTTTATTTCGATAAATTTTATTTTATTGCAAAGAGTTTTTGATGGTTTGTTTGGATAAAAAATGCCCATAATGGTTATTAATTTATATTTTGTTAATATGCCGCATATATGAGTCCTAAATAAAGAAATTCGTAATATTGATCGGAATATCGATCTCAATGAAATTATCAGTTGTTTGCATAGTCAGTCTAACGAACAAGTGGACATGATTGATTCGAAGGATTCTATCAATTGAACAATTGTATAAAATATTCGATTTCATCTCCGTTATATTAGTTACTTTTAAATCAAATTTCACCATTTTAAATAAATTCTCTAGTGGAAACTAATTTTAAAGTTTTTACTTGATAATTTGAAAACTGTACTCCATTATTATACAATATTTTCACGATTTTTGTACACAGGGGCCATACATAACTCCAAAACGGTTTTTACTATTTTTATGATAATTTAATACCTCCTCTTTGAGTTGCTCAGCTGCTTACATCTCTAATTTTGACGCACAGAGAAAATGAAAAGTTTATAAAATTAGTTTAAATATGGCGTGGAGTATTTTCAGGAAAATGTTAAAATTTCGTGTTTTTATACAATTTTAAATTTAAAGAGAATTTTTTGCGTTATAATTCGTATTAAAAACACAAAAATATGTAAATATATACGTTTTCAAAAAAAAAACATTAATGTCATAATCTAGGAAATTTAATTATTTAATCTAGAAAATTTTGTTAATACTGTTTTCAATATTAAAAATGACGTTGCAGGAAACACGCGTTTAAAGGTCGATGAATATAACAGTTTTCTGGGCACAAGCCTGCTTTATGAGCTATAACTGCGTAAATACTGTAGCTATCTATTTGAAATTGCTAGAGAATATTCTTGAATAGTTATTGATTAAGGATACTATATAAATATATAAAATCTCTTTTTAACCTGGAAAATGTCGGAAAGCAAAGAGGGCAAATTTGTATGCAACAAAAGTAAATTAAACTTACTTGTGTCTCTGTTAGCATAAGATTTGTAGCAACTTCAAACCTCTTTGGTCTCGACAAATACTTATTCTGTCGAAATTGTTTCTCCAACTCCAACAATTGCTGAGATGTGAACGCAGTTCGTGGTCGACGAGTTTTTCCCATAAGCGCATGATGGGCGGGCACACAACCTGCAATCAAAACACAATTGCTCAAATACAACCCCTTTCATATAACTTGTTTCTAATTAAAATTATAAACGAACTGTTCGAATATTTTCATGTGCCCATAAAATACTTTTATTATAAAGGAAGACATCAAACCTCCACGGGCAATTCAAAACTTCAAAATTGAAGTGTTTGGACAAGAGAGGGCCTGGCATAATGACAAGCATTGCAGTAAGTACAATAACAACCTTATTATTTATTGCGCGCCACTTTTTTGGGCACCCTTGAGTGAGCATCCCTTGTGTTTATTTAATTATTCATTGTTGGTCCCATTGAGTGCAGCGCGCTAGTTTAAGCGGGTTGGTAAGTAGTCGGCAATGCATTGATGGCAGCGCTAATTTGTCACCAGCTCGCGGCATATTACGTAGAAAACCTGGGGCCCATAGGGGGGCTGCATGTTTGCGTCGTATTTATCACATCGCGAGAGGGGGGCGCCTCCCCATTGATTGCTCCATTGTCATGATAATTTAATATCCTAATACATTTAACGACACCCCTAATTTGCGCCCCTGGTGCCCGAAACGCGGCGCGTACTCACACATGCAGAGAGTGAATACGTATGTACGCTTATGTTGGACGTTTGTATGTGGTAGTAGTAGCACGTACACACACATGGCTTTCGGCGGCTGTAATGAATGAGATGCCGGCGATTCGTGCACTTTGCGCTCACCACAAACGCTTACAGCTATCTCCGAATCAATGCGATTGCTTTGTGTATGCATGGGTGGTTTATAACAGGATTTTCAGTGTCACAAAATCGTGAAATGTGTACAAAATTGGTTAAAAATTTTTTTTTCTTATATTATTCTTTCGATGTGGTTATATAAATTATATTGTTTGTTATGAAATTATATTGTTTCCTTTCTATTGATTGTCATTCCAACTATAACTTAAGAATACTCTCTACGGTACATAAAGTTGCTTAAGTTAATTCTAAGAGTAGTCTGTCTCTCGGGCAATTTTCGTCGAGTGTTTCGTCAGGTTAGGCTCGCAAACTCTATTTCTAGAAGATTTCATTAATAAATATTCCTAATGATTGATTAGCTTAATATAGATAATTATACTATGGAGAATGAGATTGAGTTCTAGATGTCAGTTCCGAATGACTGAATTATATTCTCCTCAATTAGGAAAGTTTTCCCGTCACGCTCTTCTTTTTCAGCGTTAGTCGTTGATTAACAATGTGATATTATAGCCTGATTAATGCATCGTATCTCGTCCAGTACGCGAATCAGGTATTCAAATTTGCGTGTCGTTGTCGCAAACGACGAGAGACGGCCATTAGCGACATTTCACGCTCGAATCGCGTGACGCAACTTCGCCGTTGCGCTGTTTGCGATTGTTTGAAAATTGCATGAAAACGTTTCCGTCTCGCTGTCGACAGTGCGCCTTGAGCTTGCGTCGCACCGCTCGCTACTCGTTCTAATGCGAATTATATGTGATAATTAAATGCAAATTGCAGCTCATCCGAGCGTATGACGCGCCCGAAAAGCGGGCGCCGCGCGCTCTTGATGAGACGTAATTGGATTACCGTCGAAGCTGACGGTGCTCTTTCCCGGCAAACGCGCGCGTTTATCCGACGCACGGACATGAAGACACAATGTGCTGCAATATTGTGCAAAAATCTTGCGCTAATCTGCTTAATTTTACAACGGATTTTTATTCAATTAAGGTATGATGATATACGATTTTTTCAATTTAAATTGTTGTTTCAAAACCCATTTCCGGAAAGTACATTCCGTCAAATAATATAAATCAATATTACTGGGGGTTTATTGCCAATTTACGTTGAAAGTAATTCATAAATTGCAGTAAATTGCTGAAATTAACAATTAATCAAAGATAATGGAAGATATAGCCGGCGATAAAAATTTTACGTCTCTAATAGCGATGCACATATGGGTAATTTAATTATGGGAATCAATGTATTTGGTTTGTATTCGGTAATTGCTTTGATTTGAGAATATCAATTCACATGCATATCATCACTGATTGAATTCGTTGATTGACAAGTCTGGATAATGTAAACCGATATAATATTTGCATGTGGATTTTAGGCAATCACGCTCATGTTTGTACTAGTACTGATTATTTTTGTGTGTAAATAAACTAAATATTAATTTTCTTGATCCACGTTGATAAAATCACGTAGAAAAAATCGGAAGTGGTTAATGGTTTAAATTAAGGTACAATTCTGCAGTTTTATTTTTCTTCGATATATAGTGATTATCACAATCAATTGTGTAGCCATTCGTCAGCTAATAGCATATTCCAAATGTCATGATCGTTTATTGCGACCGCAAATAATTCCGCCCAAATGTCACGATTCCAAATCCTCAGGCCTTCCCCCTGTCGCCAGCACGGTTTTTGCATGTTTGCACCTTACGGCATGAGCATATTTACTGCGTTACGCGGAGACAATAAAAATCATGCCAGATGGCAACCTGCTCCATAATCGCGCATCCCTTAAATCGGATGACGTTACACTCAACTGAATGCCGTCCCCTCTCGTTAGCTTCGACCGGGCTCTATTTGTCTAAATAGCTCCTAATATAAACAAACCCGAGCGCGCCCTATAAAATTTACCAGCCGACTGGCAAGGGTGTCGGCGCATAACACGCCGATGAAAGCCAACATAGACGGGGGTACAAACGCCAAAGTTGCTGTCACTCGCTGGCCAATGTTTCCATGTTTCCATTTGCGGACGTCGCAATTGCGCTTTATTTGCCCACCAGTCAGCGCGATATTAAGCCGATGTGTAATTATTACTCATCGCCGGCCATAACACGCCGTTTAATGCGCAGATTAATGTCAACAGGGTGACAAATTTTCCAAAATTTGCGAGTTTTGAAAGGTCTTCTGCACGAAGGGTGCAAAAACTAGTGCATTCATCACACAAATTTAATTTACTGACTCAAAACTGTTTGAAACTTTATTCAAACATTGAATAAACGAATAAACTTACTACAAACAAACAAGCAGTGAAATTTTTTTTTGAAAAATTGAAA
>JAODAC010000006.1:774480-790895 GCA_027575185.1 Mimaenictus wilsoni | reverse complement strand
ATATACTTTAGGTCAATATTAAAATATAACATGTGTTTCTTTGTTGAAATCTAACCTGGTTTTATAACCTTTTAGATTTGGTTTTCACTTATTAGTCAAGGTTAAAACGCACGACAATCGAAACTAATACATTTTACACGCGATTAGCATTGAATTTAACTAGGGGTGTTTTTCATCCATTGGTTTTTGGCTTCACTGAGTTCATGCTATTTTCAAGCCACCCCTAAAAACCACGCGGGGAAAAATAACTAATGCAATTATACTTATCGCCCGGCTGTTTATTGCAAGCTGTTGGCTCTGCTAGTTAGTCCACAAACATAATCCAATCCAATTGGAATCAACAATAAGAAGTGGCGACGACAGCATAGAGGGAGTGGAAAGCACATTATCCTAAATGGATTACATCCATTTATAAACGGCGAAAACAAAAATAGCGACAAAAAGTTGATGCAACCGATAGAAGCTTTGCCTTCCTCCGATAGGCGAAATTATTACGAAAACATTCCAGCGTTTTAAAATGCTTTCAGCGCTGATTTGCCTTGGGAATTCTCCATTAAGTGATACGAAAATTGAATCACGGCCCGTACGCTTCGTGAGCGCTTGAATAGCGCTGCAGCTTAACAAGCTGCTAATTGCGCATGATAAACATAATGGGTGCGCTTCAATTAGAAGTGTCGACGCGTGTCACAAGCGTGTGTGGGTTTCACCTACAACCCCGCAACTGGAAAGTGGTCATCAACGAATTGATTCGATTCCGACGAAATCATCCCCGCGGTGTGACCACACAACCCCGAAACGAGACCCCGGATATCAACGATAAATTATCGGTTTAATTGTCGGCTTTCCGGCCCTCCGTGGCTCGCACATGTACGAAAGTAATCTGTTGCAAGGAAACTTTTCGCGTCGCTTTTCGTCGGCTGCATTTGTGCGCCAGAACAAGAAGAAGTTCGAGGCAAAAGATCGGATTAAAATCGTAAAAGATAAATATGAAAAGTTTGCGCCCGGTGTTTAAACAGAGGCGACGACGTTTTGGGGGCGGGAAGGTGAGGGGACAGGGCGATTGGTATCCGCCGCCCGTTTGCCGGCACCACTCTGCAGTAAATCACGCCCCCGGAAAACGATCATCAGAATGTTTTAAAGCCCTCCAGGCACAGCGCCGGCACTCCGATTGCCTTCTGATATATGGAGGTTATGTGCACGCTCGATGCTTACAAATGGCGGGCATTAGTGTGCGCTTCAATGCGAGTTTTTCGCTCGACTTTTGCCTTCCAATTGCGTGCAAACTTTCGACGAGGGGCGTATTAATCGAATTGGACATTAATCGTCTTTGATGAAAGCATATCAAGAAGTTGTTGACTGATTCAGATGTTTTGTTAATATTTGTTAATTACTAGTTAACTGTCAATATTCGTTGCTCTGACCTCTTCCTTGTTTCAGGCCCAATCCATTTCCTAATCTTAGTCAAATTACAATATTAGTGACATTTTTATATCTATTTCCAGCCCAATTGCACAGTAGCATTCTTGCATCACGTTTCCTTAAACTATCGTCATAACATCATCCCTTGCAGTTCCAAATCCAGATTTCCAAATCCCTGACCCTTAGCCTCAGTAAATTTCTAATACCAGTGACACTGCTACATTGAATTTCCAGTCCCTGCGCCAGTGCTATTCCTACTTCATGTATTCTTAAACTATCATCCTAACCACATTCTTTGCAGTTCCCAATTTTATTCCAAATCCCTGACCCCCCCCCCATTTTCAGTCTCAATCCATTTCCTAAACACAGTAAAACTCTAATAACAGTGATACTCCTAGACCCAATTCCAGTCGCACTTCCCACTACAATACCCATAGTTTCCTGAAAATATCATCATACCCTGATCAAGAAGTTGGTTGTCCATAAAACAAGAAAGAAAATGTCATGTTTCCAGAATGAATGAACCCCTCCCTTTAGGGATGCACCTAAAACCTCTCATTAAAACCTCCAAGTTCGCATATTCTTTATTATCTTAACATAAAATAAATAATCGATGTCTATACTGAAGAAGAGTTCACACATCACTAAAAACCAATAAACTAAAAAGAAAAGTGAACGTATTGCAAGTTAACAAAGAAACACAGGAGATTTTGACTTCTTAACCCCATAACTTTATATAAAATACGTCAATATGAAATTCCAGATATCTGTGATTTTTGCAAACGTTGGATGGAAACAGTGGAACATTGGTTAATATGCAGATTTGTCACACAAAACGTCGGTATCCACATCTCGTCGACAGATCGCGAGCGCGCCTCAGAATCGCGGCTGATTGCAAAGACAAACACAAGCGCTCCTGCCACCGCCGCTCAAGCTTGACGAGCCACCCACTACCAAAACCAACCGGCTTAAACCCTCGACCACCCCAGCAGGTTCGCCGTGCTCCTCGAGGAGTCGCTCGCGATGGCCAACAAGGTAAAACTTGACGATTGTAAATTGGCCCTGTAAACACATTCTAACATGATCAGCACTACATTAGGTCGCTCCCGAAACCTGCCAACTTGCCATCCAACACCCTAATACTAAGCCACCTCCTGCGACTGTCCTTCTACACCCTTGATGTCCCCAGTATCTCAAGTTGCTAAACTCACCGGAAATCTCTACCCACTTCTTCATTCTCTCCTTCTAAATATCGCTATCCTTCTCTAAATAATACTCAATTTTTTCTGACAAATGTTGTTGTTTAGTAGAATTTTTGAATGTTCTTAGCGGTACAATATATAGAATATTTTAGTTGATTGCGTGATAACAACCGCCTTTGTCTTCGTCGAGCATAGAGTACGAAGTTTGCCGTCGAGTTTGCTCATCCGCGAAATCCGTCGGGGCGGCCTCCGCTGTTACCAACCCCCCTTCAGTCTGCACAGCCTGCCTGCAATTAGCTAACTCAATTTGGGAGATCCCTTTCCGTGCGGATCTGTTCACAATGTGTTGTCAATGTTTTGTTCGGTTGCTTTTTTATTGCCTTAACGAAGTCCTAAATGGATTACGCGGCCCAAACGCCGCGCAGCGACATGACATGCGTGTTGTTGTGCGCATTTTCCTCTGGTGGCTGTCTTTTTTTCCCCGTTGCAATGAAAATTCAACGGGCGTTCGACGCGAGACGCGGACAGGACAAATGGCTCTTGATTAACTACTTTTTTCTAGTTTGGTACAGGATTTGCATACTAGAAGCAAAGTTTGGTACTACAAAAATGAATCATACGAAATTTTGGTAATTTCTAGGACCTTGCATCCATGATTGACCTAATAAATTGAATTTTCCAATGTTTATTAATAGAATAATCCACCTTTCTTAATAAGATTAAATTTTATGCTGGAGACCGAGATTCGATGCCGGATCTTCCAATAAGAAGATTGTAAGTCATAATATAAGTAAAAAACTTCAAACTCTTCAAACTCTTCAGGTTAGAAGAGTAGCTACATCTTACAATTACCTAATTAGAATCTGCAGTTTTTGAACCTACCTGTGAAATCCGGTATCCGTCCGGGCCACATTCTTGTAGCTAACAACTCCAAGTGCATTTGTTGAAACTGAAGACCTGGATTTTGAAACTGCATCTTCATACCATTCTCAAGACTGTGAAACGCCGAACTTTGAAGAGGATGATTCGGTGGTTGTTGATGCGTCGGATACGCATAAAACCCGGTACCGTTCGGATAAACATGTCCCATTAAACCAGGTCTTGGTACAAAGTGCGTTGGTGGGATCTCCTCACTTCCTGGCGAGATCGGTGGACTACGACTCCTTGTCGACGACGTCGGCGACACACTTCTTGAAGTAGTGTCCACGGGACTTGAGGCCCGATCCCGTTCATCACGTTCCCGGTCACTCCTCAAGAGCGCATCAATACAGAACGAACCCTTCTTTTCCTGCACCTGCTGCAACTTGGTGTCCATATTCAACGGCTTCGCCTGGTAATCGTCAATCCGCAACTCGTCGTAATTCATTGTGTTTTCAACTTTCACACTTTTCATCACTTATTAAAAACCGTTCAGTTCACGCAATATGCACATACAACTAGTTTTTAGTTCCCGGACTGCTTGCCACCAACTTGGAACCAGTTTGTTGTTTGCAGGCACTGGTACCACGTTTCTAAAAATGATAAACTTATCTCGGCAGAACTTGTTTGTTTCAAGCGGCGGTTATTGTTGGTAATTTCAGGCACACAAAGGTGTCGGATGCTGCAAACGGCCGTCGCGAAAGGCGTCGACGGACTAAACAATTCGAAAAGTATTATCCTAATAATATCTGACATTACAGCGACATTAGACACGGTGTACATTACGCGCGGGGCGCGCGGCGTGCGCACCCGCCGGTTGCCAGAGGTGCGGACTGCAAGCGCCCAAGCGATTGGACGGCAACTTTCGGCGCGGCTCCGCCTACGAAAACTGCGAGCGTTTGGTGTGTGCTTGCTTGCAGGAATCGTGGACCCCCACGAGCCCGACTTGCCAGCAGGAGGAGGAGGGTAATGAAGAACTGGATCTCGATCTAACAATCATACATATACACATTCATGGGCTTGCATGATTGTTACCGATTCAACGCTTACCGATTCTTTTTATTTTATGAACACTATAAACAATCGCCGATTTATAAATTTAGTTTTATATACTTAAATAGTTTAATAACATTTAACACAAAGAATCGTTTATCCTAATAGAAATTATTATAAAAGGAAAAATTTGATTATTTCGAGAATAGATTTCTTATATAGTCTCAATCTTATTTTTAATTAAATTTCACTTTTAACCATATAGACAAAATGATCTTGAATTTTCAAGAAGAAGCCAAATTCCGATGCTTTTCACATAGTGAAGGAACCGCAGAAGGAAAGATTTAAAATGATTGAATTTGATCGATGTAAAAGTTGTTGACTTTCAAATTTTAGCTTTCCTTATCATATTTATTAATTCAATATAAAAATCGAAAAAATGCATACTCTTCTAAAAAGTTTTCAAAAGTTAGGCGTATTTTTTATTTAAAACGACACCCGTGTCAAAATAAGTTTAAATTAAATTCATCATATCAAAAAAGAAGTAAAATCTAACTGAAAACTATTCAAATTCATATTTCCTCAATATGATGTTTATTGCATTTTCTATTACAATATTTATAACCGAAACGAAAAAAAGCCCTATATTTCTCTATAAGGCACAAATTAATGTTTTCATTTGTAAATGTATCTACCGCAAGGTGTGAAACTAATTGCATTGCCCACACGCATCAAATTAAATAATCCACGAGGACACTGCGTACCAAACGCCACGTTTTTCTGCCTGCGTGCATGTTTCATGAAACTGCGAAAAAGCAGCAACCCTACCCGTTCATATTCACACACGGTAGGTAAAGCCATAATTAAAATTGCGGTGCGTGACGGACACTTTTGTTTACTCGTGCTGAGCCCCAATTCAGCAGCATGTACGCCGACTCTAATTATGGGAAATGATGTACGCAATTTGCTGAAAAAATATTGCGGCCAGCTTTCACTCTCCACTTACCGCCTGCATTTTGTCTACTCCTACCTACCGGCAACAAACGCTTATACATTAGACGAGATGATGAGAGCGTACATTACCAAACATATCCGCCCGAAAATGTTACACGCTCTATGCTGAAAAATGCTACATTAAAATGGCAGGCACACGATGACGGAAAACTTTATGCGAAACACTTTTAAGCGAATTCACTTTACGGCGTATTTTATTGCATTTGCTATTTATGCGGCGACGGTATGGCGGGGGCGTTTCGCTTTCACTTGTAATATATGCAATGGATGATAACATGCGACACACAGGTCGGGCCCATATTTTTTTTTTGTATGATATGAGCGAGTGAAAAGTGGAAACTACAGGGAAAGTTTGGGTGCGCCTGCGTTTTGATAAAACTACCTACGGTCGAGAAGTTAAACGACTTTTATGTTTCAAAGCATACTATAATATGATAGTAAAATGCATATAGAATATGTAAAATGGTGTTTGCATAACGTGCACTAATGTTATTTGTAGATAGTTAAATATTGATTATGGCCGTAAATAAAATAAAGTTGAGTTGATTCTATTTTTGACGTTTCAATAAGTTGTTTTAAGGGTGAATATTAAATTATATAGCAATTTAACCTAAAATTTTAACAAGGTAATTAACTCGCAGATAGGTTTCACATATTGCAAAGGAACACATTGTTAAATAGCGTGCTAATTAAATAAACTATACATCAGCATCTAGTGTATAGCATAATAAGCGCTAAAGTATAATGTAAATGATAATATATGATTTTGGCAATGTCCGTGCCCCGATGGAAACCTGCCCACAATACCCCGAGTAATGCTTTATTGCAAGATATTATGTATACTATATTGCAAAAACTGGCAGCGTATAGTATAGCGGATAGCAAAATCGAAGTGTATTGAATCACGAACCTTAGAATTCCAACGAAGTCCATAATAAATTTAAAAGTGTCACCTGCTGGTATTACAGCTTGCTAGTACAATGTAATAGAGATTACAATCCAATGCATCTGTTGTGATTGAAGGCTGCGATGATTGGGAGCAGCGTAAACTATACTCCACCAACGAATACGTCGGCGTCGTCTGCATGTTTTCCATTAAAGAACATATAAAATAAGATAATTTTTTAAATTTAACGTTGGCGTAGATTTTTCTTTGTACTCGTTTTTAGCAGATGGTGTTGGTATTTTCGCGAATGCGAAAAGCTGATTAAGAAATTCATATTAAATAACAGGAAAATCACTTCTGGAAAGTTTAGTCCAAAGGCATGTTTTGTGTAGATTAGATGTAAATTTAGGAAACCGAAATAATTTTAGGAGGCGTATGCTTAAGGGGCGTATCGATAAGCAAAGCGCGCGGGCGAAATGTGTGCACCACACGTTAAGAATAACGAACAAACAAGTAACGGAAGACAGAAGTGCGTACGTGACTTAAGCAATGCTTGGGAAAACAAGTGGTACCACGCGCCATGCAGATGGTGAGAACTGCAATGACCAAGGGGCGGTAGACACAGTCAGTTAGTTGTTGGGCAGTTGGTTACAGGGAATTAGTTAGTGAATGGGTAGCGGCCTGGACAGTCGTTACAGTAGACTCGGTTAGTCTTACAATTAGTTAGTGTTCTTTAACTGTGTAAAATGTATAAGTGTATAAGAGGTTCTTGTGTTAAATTAATATATTGTTATATTAAAACTAGTCGTGTGTTATGTGAGTATTCATCACCTTGAAGCTCTCCCCATAGTCTTGCACCCCACAGCCTAGCTAGCCAGCACGAGAAGGTACCTGTTTAGTTTGAACAGCCATGTCCAGCCAACGAGCAGAGGAATCATCCACGATCTCTGAATCGTTCTCGCACGGTCCTGAGTTGTCTATCGATAAATGGTAAGTACCATTTATAAGTATCCCCGGTACAAAGCATGTCGAGCGAGAATAGCAAAAAGCCAAGCGAGTAAAAACCCCATAAAGAAAACCCCCATGTGAGCGCACTCACGGTACAGGACATATAGTAGAGCGCCGACATACTATACGTTACATTTAATAGAGCGCCAACCCCGTTATGTCACAGTATTGGACAAGTGACGCGATAATGAGAAATTCGGGTTAAAACTGAGTTTCACGTACCCATGCCGCAGTATAGGAACTCGAAATTTGATTTTTTTTAGCTTCCTTGTTCAACGTCGGAAGTTAAATGAGCACGTGAAACACATGAAGTGTATTTCCTACGCCTTACCTCCTTTGAATAAAAGTATGGTGCTTTTCCTCTCCTCGGAAATGGCGTAAATGTCTTCCGATAGAATTTGCATTTGAGATATCACCTAGCAAAATATAGCAGATGAATAGATGCAACCTCTGGGCATGATTCACTTAAAGAGAATGTGTCTTTATAAATAAAACTTGGTTGTTTCGAATGCATGAATTGTTGATTTTTTTAGAGGACGATTAATTATTCGATTACTAATATCTTCTCAATCTGTACAAATAAAAAATACCGTCTAATTCTTCTGTTACCCCATGTGGGGTGCCACAACCAGACTTTGCTATTAGGCGCCGACGGCGACGGGTCGAATCAAACAATTACCCTCGGACCGTTTTGCCAATGCATTAGTATAATTGAATAGACATCTCTAATTATACACATTTTAGCTTCTTAAGACCTTAATTTGTTAAAATCTTAACAAATGTCGTATTCACTTCCTACAAATTTACGTTAAATATTAAAGGAATATGACTCTAAGATATCACAAAGGTAAGAAAATAATTGCTGGTACTAAACACGCTTTAACAGCTCACAGCTGGATCACCAGACTGGACGTGCAGACGCAAACCGTTCAGAAACTCATTTAAACGTCCAAATACGCTGTTTACATTTAACTTTACGCTGCAATGTATTGAAATTAAACGTCTAGACATTTTGTTGCGTTGTCCTTCACCAACCCAAGTAACCTAGAAGTATTAGGGGACAAAAAGTCTAAACACGCAACGCTTGTTATAACCTTCTCTTTCCAATAAAATTAATCAAAGTATTTTTTATTAGACTAGTCCTCATGATCTAAATAAACTAAATTCAAAGAAGAAGAAATCATTTATGTTTCATAAAGTGGAATATATTCATTTTTTTCCTAGTTAGATGTTAGACAGTTATTTGTTTAGTTTGTTGCAGTTGATGGCGTGATTTACTGCGTGAAGTTTCCTCGTCCGCTGATAATATTGTAATGAATGTTGGATGTATGGGCATGCATGTGTCGGCACGGCGTTGTTGTGTAATCGCAAAAGTATTCTCTTTTCGATGCGGCCGGTGAGCGGCTGAAAGAAAAGCGGGCAAAAAGTTGCGACCACTGTCACCGCCGCTGCCACGCGGATGTGGCAGCGGCATGGTGTGGCGGCGGTCGCCTCACTTGAACGTGTATTGTATGCGCATTTCGCTGCGATGCGATGCAACAATGCGGAGATATGGGAGACAACATGTGAGCGCAATGTGCGAACACATAGCGATGCAAAAACCTGCATAGATTTGCATGCGATTGTCTTCAATTCGGTCGGCAACCTGTGCTCCTAGCGTGTTTTACTTAACTTTACATTTCTGACAAGAGCCACAACTACTTATAACAGGGTCGTCTCAGAAATCAGAATTGATTTGTGCGGTGAGAGTGTGTATTGATCAGTGACTTTTAAATATCTATCGCATTTGATATATTTGTAAATTTGATTCTAATCAGGCCAATTTTATCCTGTTGAATAAAATACTAGGCTACTCCTGTTATATTATTACTACTACTCATATTGCTAATACCGATGCATATTCATAACCATGCATTTGGGTAGTTAGGTAACCTAATTTGGATCAGTTTCATTATGAAGACAGTAATAAGAAGTATCAAAAAATATCCTAGTATCAAAGAAACTTATGTGTACTCCAAATAATTTTACGTATTTATTTAAGAAGGAGATTTGTAACAGTGACAAATAAATTGTTTAAATGATCCTTAATTGATTCTTAATTGAACCGCTAGTTTTCCTTTGTGAACAACAGTTGTTAAAATATAACTGCAGTGCGAATTGCATAATTTATTCGACCATGGATTCTTCACATCATACGCTATTTAAGTCAGAAAGAAAGGTGTAGGCAAATCTGTGGATATTAACAATTTGTTCATAGAGACTTTGAAAAATGCTATAGTAGAAATTATGGAAAATTCGCTTTATGTGGAAACTCTTAAAAATTTAGCCGTGATAATGGAAAATACCCTGTTGTCACCTTCAAAGGGCTACACCAAATAACTGAATATGTGTTAAGGATCAAGGTGGCTTGTTATCAGAAATATTCTTTAGACGACTTATCGTGTTTGTCGTGTTTATTATTAGCATATCGTATTTATTATTAGGTAAAACAATAATTATTTGTTTAAAATCTAGTAAAAGAATTCTGTAGAATGTTCAACATCGGCCGAGAAATGAACTCGGGACCTAGTGGTCAGCAATCATCGACCATAGTGCTGCGGAACTTGGCTGCACTAATTATTAAGTATATTTTAAACTATACTTTCTTATTAAACTATTAAATTAACAATTAAAATAAAAGGCTACGTAACTATTTATTTCAGTGGAAATAAATAATATATCCAATGAAAATAAATACATACCAAAACGTGTTTATATCATTTCCATGCCGTACATTATTGAAATACTTTTATATCATAAACACGTCTATCTTATCTTTTGTAAGCAAGGCAATTTGAATATATCCAGCCATTAAATGGTAATATTTCTCATTCTATAGTAAACAAGTACTCCTTATTTTTATAGTGATTTTTGCAGTTATTTCAACTGCATCTTACAGCCATCAGATGTTCTATCAACCACTCTGGAGAGAATTCGCAATACGCGGACATGACATTGTTGTAATAACATCAGATCCAACTAACAATGTCATTCCAAACTTCAAAGAAATAATCATCAAGGAAGCCTATGTACCAATGAAGAAACGAATAAATAAAATGATTGAAATTTGGGTTATTAGATTATTCATCACAAATGGATTTTTGGAAACAATGACTGATATTAGCGAATTTACTTTTCAACTTCCACAAGTTCAGGAATTGATTCACAATATGAGTGAACACTTTGATCTGGTAATTGTTGAACACTTTTTTGGTCCTACATTTGGCTTTCAGCATCGTTTCAAATGTCCTTTGAATGGAGTCATTTCAATTGATGCCCATGAGTCATGACATGATGGGGAATATTGCTCACTCACTTTTGTATCCTTTATCACCTTTTAATTTCGAGGCGGATACATTGTTGGAGAACCCTCAAAGCTGTAATTAGCTTTATTTGTAATATAGCCCCATAAAGAATTTTGGAAAAGTCGGATAGAATTGCAAGGGGCATATTTGGTGACGAAATGCCTCCTATTTATGAAATATTTGAGAAAATTGATATGATGTTTGTAAATGCCAATCCATTGTTTAATTCAGTTCGTCCTTATACTCCTAGTACAATATCTATAGCAGGAATGCACATCAAACCAGAAAAGCCACTTCCCAAAGTGAGCATTGACAGTTTACATTCTCCAATTCTGAATTACTTATTATCTTATGCCTAGGATTTGCAAAGTTTCTTGGACAATGCCAAAGAAGGTGTAATATACTTTAGTTTAGGAAGCAACGTTTTGAGCAGTGAACTACCATTGAACTTTAGCTGTATTACCGTACAAGGTGTTGCTGAAGTTTGAAGAAGACATTCTTGTTAGGAAGCCAGATAATGTAAAACTTATCAAGTGGGCTCATCAACAAGACGTTCTGTGTAAGATTATAACTATGAATGGTCTTGTATATGCTCTCATTGTTTCAGGGCATGCCAATGTAAAACTATTCATTATGCAAGGTGGTATTCAATCCTTAGTGGAGGCATTATACTTGCATGTTCTAGTAGTGATTATGCCATTCTTTGGAGATCAGGAAGAAAATGCTATGAAAGTAAAAAAAAATTGAGAAAATCTGAGTGTAGAAATTGTGAAGGATGCTGTAGTCGAAGTTATAGAAAATCCAATTTATGCAGAAAACATTTAGCAATGGTAATGGAAGATACACCAATGACACCTTTGGATAGAGCTATTTGGTGGACCGAATATGTGTTAAGGCCCAAAGGAGCCCAACACTTAAAAGGGCCCACAATTCCATGGTATCAATATTAGTATTTAGACGTCGTGGCTGTTATTTGTATATTGTCCTTAATTTTGCTGTTTACAATATTTGTCATTTTAAGAGCTTTACTTAGAAGTTTGCTTTGTGTGTTATTCGGCGCGGATATTACAAAATTCGAAAAGATGAAGAAATTTTGATTAGTATATTATTTGTCAGTGGAATTTGCTGCTCTTTTTAACATATTTCGACATATTTTAATCCACATTTGAATAATTAAAAATGTTGACTTTGAGTAGATATGTGGTTTATAGTTCTATTTTATTTCTATTTTGTTATTTTATTTGATTTTACCGAGCATCGACTACTAGCTCTATTCCATTTTTTTTTCAATGTAATGTAAGTCATATTAGAGGCTAACACTAACACTAACATAAGAAGAAGAATTCACTTTAATATGCGTCCCCACCGACAATCAAACCCGGGACCTTATGGACAGTGCTCCACTTGGAATGACCATTTGTAGTTTTAAATAAACGGATTTATTATTATCAATGATAATTAAATTATTTATGTGAAAGATGTTACCAGTTGTCGTATTTTTACCGTAGTTCGATCTTCTTCAAACCGCCAACCAACTTTCTACCAGTGCTTAGTGAAGTCATCACAACTAATTGTACCGTTGAAACCATGCCAAAATGTTTGGAAATTACCAAGGATGACAGCTTCATGCAGATAAGAACAACCGGATTGTGGAAGATTTCCAGAATGCGGGAGCCAGTAAATTCAACGCAGTAAAATCACTGTTACCAAATCACCGCAGGTAACATTCATCGCGCGTTTATAGCAAACATTATTCAAAAATCCAAGTCATAACGTGCACCGAACATATTAATTTAAATGAAAATTGTCGTCACAAATGGGGGATAAAGGAAATTGCATCATGCAGAGTATTTGTTTCCAAGAGCGCAAAATTAAGGGGGGATGCACTGGAAATGCGTGTCTCTATCAAATATAAGATAAAATCGAAATTAAAAATAGAAATCAATGAGACACATTTGGGACCCATTGAATGACGTTGCGAATATTCCTTTACTTAGAATTAGATCTATCAGGAAATATATCAATATATTTCACTTTTTTGTCAACGTTATCCAATGCTCAAGGAATGACCTTTATATTAGTCTTATCTTAAATAATTTAAAGTCCCTAAAAATCTTGAAAGCGGCGTAACAAACACTTCAGATTAGATTACTGTGATTACAACAGAATTATATAAAAACATTAATCATTCAGATATGGTATTTACTCTAATTCTCATAAACATATCATAAATATGTTGAAGCAATTAGCGTTTTGTCTTTTACTTTTATCCCTACATAAACATGTTACGACTTCAAGAATCCTGGCGGTCATTTCGACCTCTTCGTACAGTCATCAAATGTTCTACCAGCAATTATGGAGGGAATTGGCAATACGCGGTCATGATATAGTCGTCATTACTTCAGATCCCACCAATGAGACATTGCCAAACTTCAAAGAAATTAGCATTGCAGAGACATATATGTTTAACAAGAAATATATGAAGGATATAATTGAGACCAACGTGGTAAAGCTATTTTGGACTAATAGAATGATGGAGGTAATGATGGAGGGATTTGAATTTGTATTACGCCTTCCCCAAGTCCAAGAAGTAATTAATAACCACACAGAATATTTTGATTTGTTCATTGTTGAGCATTTTATTGGCCCTGTGCTTGGTTTCCAACATCGATTTAATTGTCCTATGATTGGAGTTGCCTCATTCGATACCATGGATCCTGTACATGAGGTCATGGGTAATCCTGTACATTCACTTTTATATCCAATGTCTCTGATGAATATCGACATATCTTCCTCCGTCTTTGCTCGATTGGTAATGATTATAATAAATGGACTAGTTAATTTAGGCCCTTATAGAAATAATGAACAAATGGATGCAATTGCAAGAGATATATTTGGGGCTGATACTCCTCCGGTTATGAAATTGTTAGAAAGAACTGATATGCTTTTTGTAAATGTGAACCCTTTATTTAATGCTATAAGACCACATACACCAAGTACGATATCAACTGCGGGAGGAATGCTTATGAAACCTGCGAAACCACTACCAAAAGTAAGTATACCAAAGCTATAGATATAAAAATTCTTAATATTAACTTGTTTATTTAGGATCTACAAACATTCCTAGACAATGCAAATGAAGGTGTAGTATACTTCAGTCTAGGAAGCAATGTTAAGAGCAATCAACTTAGTGAAGAATTACGCGGGAAAATATTGGAAAGCTTAGGACAGTTACCATACAAGGTGCTCTGGAAATTTGAAGATGATAGTTTAGTTGGAAAACCAAATAATGTGGAACTTATTAAATGGGCCCCACAACAAGATGTACTTCGTAAGTTTTACTTCATCTTTTTACTTTACCTTTACCTTAAAATTCGCATAATTTAATTTACAAGGACACAAGAACGTCAAATTATTTGTGACTCAAGGTGGCCTTCAATCCCTGGAAGAAACATTATACCTGCACGTTCCTGTTGTGGTCATGCCATTTTTTGCGGATCAGGATGTGAACGCGTTAAGGGTTCAAAACAAGGGCTGGGGACTTGTCGTAAACAAAGAGAACTTCAAGGGGGATGATTTGAAGAGTGCAATATTGGAAGTTATAAATAATCCAGTTTACAAAGAGACAGTTACACGTCTTGCAACACAAATACAAGATAGCCCAATGTCGGCATTAGACAGAGCCGTTTGGTGGACCGAATATGTTCTAAGACATAAAGGTGCTCAACATTTAAAGGGACCAGTAATACCGTACTATCAATATTACTACTTAGATGTTTTGTTGGTTCTATCCGTTGTTGCATTATTAATACTTGGTTTAACATTTGTTGTGGGCAGATTCTTTTACCGAATGTTATCTTTGCTAATATTCAGAAGTAGGGATAAGACGCGTAGCACGCATAAACTTAAAAGCATGTAACAATTTGTTGAGGAAATGTAGAGGGTATATTTTTTCATGCCTCTATGTTTAACTCTACTTATTAGTCTTCTGATCCATGTTTATCTAGAATAAATGTCGACAGAAAGATGTAGAGAGCTGTTAGATGGTGTTCACGCGCTCGGCCCAATAACAGCGTTTTTCAGCGTACCCACATGCAACTCATTTAAGGTATATTTAAGATATTGCATCGTAAGTCAGGAAGGAGGAGAAGTTCATGTGGTGATTAAATAAAAGTGTCGGCAATAAAGTCAAAACATCATTCACCTAACTGATAGAAACCGCTTACAAATTTCTTTTCTCTGACTCTTAATATCTACTTTTGAACAAACAGGTTGCGCTGCAAGGCATACGGACGCTCAGATGTTGTATGGTCCTCTACTGACACCTGGACGACTCCCAATTAAGCGGCACCAGGGTGCACTTTTACAAACTACCCTGGGCTCTTTTTCTTCATTGCTATATAAGGGCTAATCTGGGTGGACACCCTTATTCTCTAAATAGAAGTATAACGAAGATTTATTGATGATTAAATTATAGAAATGTAATCTTAATTGTCTCAGCGTAATATTTCTGATTACCCTTAGAAATTGACATGTGCCGACCCTTGATCTTAGATATTTATTATTACATATATATCTATCTTAATTGATCGATGAATTAGACACTGGTTTCTTTTCTAGTTTAAATCACTCAGCAGCTTATGATTATTACGCAACATACACTGTAGCAATATGATATCAGCTATATATCCACTTCATATTGTTCTATGTCAGTTTTATAAAATTTTAATTCAGATAAATAAATCTCCTTTGAGTACATCCTCTCTTCATTATTCTAGATAATAAAAATACGAGTATATTTCACATTTGTGCCCGGTTCATGTTCAGTTCTACCGTCACAATGAAGTTTGTAATATTATTAGCCACAATTTTGTTAGTTCAAAATGTAAAAGCCTCCCGTATTTTGGGGGTGGTATTGTCAGCTTCATACAGTCATCAAGTTTTCTACCAACAATATTGGAGGGAATTGGCAATTCGTGGCCATGATGTAGTCGTCATTACGACTGATCCCACCAATGATACCCTGCCGAACTTCAAGGAAATCAGCATTCGAGAAGGTTATGGCCCGGCGAAACAATTCATGGATGAGATTATTGAGAGCAATGTTATAAAGATGTTCATAAACAATCGATTGATGGATCTAATGATGGATATCAAGGAATATATCATGCGATTACCCCAAGTACAGGAATTGATTAACAATAAAACAGAACATTTCGATTTAGCAATAGTCGAACATTTTCCAAGTCCTGCCATTGGTTTCAAGCATCATTTTAAATGTCCCCTAATTGGAGTTATGTCCATGGATGCAATGGATCTAGCTCATCAAGTCATGGGTAATCCTACACATAGTGTGCTGTATCCTCTGTCAACGTTACCAATGGATGATAATCCATCTCTTTTGTTGCGAATCATTTCTGTATTAGTAAGTAATCTGCTGAATATGGGCTCGTATAGAACAATTCAGAAAATTGATAGAGCCGCAAGAGACTTTTTTGGTGAAGATACTCCATCTATTCTGGACTTGTATGCCGAAACAGATATGATTTTTATAAATTCAAATCCGGTGTTCTCTTCCGTTAGACCAGTTACACCAAGCACTATATCACTTGCAGGAGGCATGCATTTGAA
>JAODAC010000006.1:743521-768574 GCA_027575185.1 Mimaenictus wilsoni | reverse complement strand
GAGGGGGTGGCGATTATTGCGAGGATTATAGAAAAGAAGTTGGGTAGGGATTGCCTGGAGACGGGTTAAGGCTGGTAAGGAAAAAGCAATTTAATAGTATTTAATAAGTTCTGAAATCTGGGACAAGAAATATGTAACGCATCAAATTATCAATAATTAAAAAACATTTAATTAATACATACAACATTTGTATATTGCTATTTGAATCAGATATATTAAAATACATATATTCATATTGTAGGCGGTCCAAGTTTCATTATTTCTCTTAATTAATTAACCAGGTGGAAAATTAATTGGAAAATAATTTTCTCTTTTACCTTCATTTAAAATTAATATCTGAAATATATTCAATTCAACAATATTGAAATTGTACGAAAAAGTGAAATACGTATTTTCTCAAATGGAAATATATATTTATTTCATTTCACGTATATTCGAGGCTTACTGAGGTATTATTAACACAGCATGGAAGAATTTTCAATTAAATACCAATTTAAAAATCCAATCAGCTATTAAATTGCAAGAAGCCAAGTAAAGTGCATTTAATTTAAAGGCTAAAGTGGCAAAAGTTTTCAAACGATAAGGGTACTAATAATCATTTTGAAAATGGCCCTTGCTCCAAAATATTCGAATTTAAAATGAAATTATTGCCAGTTTCCTGAATACGATGTGTAAAATTCCTTCAAGTAAAAACTATGCTAGAGTTTTAATGGTGTGACATGAGAATTTTTGTTTTTTTGTCGTTTTAAGTCGTATGAATTTGGATTAAGAGAAAGTTTTGTTCAGAAATTTACTATCAAAAGATTGCTGGCGATCATTCTAGACTTGAGGAAATAAAGGAGAATGTTAGAAGGATTATGAAGATATACTTTATGATGTGCTTCAGATGTGTTAAAAATGTCTGAAACTTGTGACAGTACATACGGGCATAATTCAGGGCAGGACGACATCTTAACATTATCGCATATGATGAAGGCGCTATCCACCAAATGTCACGTACGGTATAGGCGTCTCTTTCAATTGGAAAGGTGTGAGCGCTTCCTCATGCGGGGGTTTTCTTGGGGGTCTCGTTTGGCTTTGCGAATCATGCCCGACATGCCACTGTGTTTACCGGGGATAATTTCAAATATAAATTGATCATGGACATCTCTGAAACTTTCTGACGGTCATCTTTCTTCATCTCTGACGGTTAGCTTTCTGGAATCGTTTTGTCTGGTTACGTGTGTGGCGGTCCAGACCACACATTAACATGGATTAGATATTGTATTTCTTCAATGTTTTTTCCACTGTCTATTCTCTCAATTTCAACTCTGCAAATCTTTCAAACCTACACATCTGTTTCCAATCTTTACATACATTCCAAACGCAGGTATATCTTCTCTTCCACCCTTGCGCTCTTTCTCTGTCTTACACTACCACTCATTCTTTGATGCACCCTCGAGGTCTTTATATTTCTTTACCTCGAGGAGTTAGATTTCTGCTGCCGCACGCGCAACATCGCTGTTCCCTTCGTCTTCTCATTGTCAACTATCCTTACTAGTGCGATAAATAAACTATTCGTCATTTCTAATACAATTGCATCATCACCCGCAATCAACGGCACACCGTACCCCACACGTGGAATCGAATTGGCCGTTGCAGCATTTGTGACATATGCCAGGGCACGTCAGCTCACGACGGCGACGCCTCAGTTATAACGTTACTATGAATACATTTCATTGCTGACTTATTTAGACCTACGTTATCTACCAATACTGTTACAATCAGCGTAGGTTCCCTCCAAGTGACCTTGTTCAGGTAGTCCTCGTTTAGTTCTCTCCTTATACTTCCCGCTTGCACTTGGTTATTCCATGTCTTTCTTGGCCTCCCGCACATTCTGTTATTTGGTGGTCGGTATTTCCAGGTCATTTTGGGCAAGCTTTCAACCTGCATGCGTCGCATGTGCCCGTACCACCGAAGTAGTTTTTCCTCTATTAGGTATTGTCGCCAATGCGAAAAGCTGATTAAGAAATTCATATAAAATATCAGGAAAACCACTTCTGGAAAGTTTAGTCCAAAGGCATGTTTTGTGTAGATTAGATGTAACTTTAAGAACCCGAGATAATTTTAGGAGGCGTATGCACATGGGGCGATAAGCAAAGCGCGCGGACGAAATGTGTGCACCACACGATAAGACTAACGAACTAACAAGTAACGGAAGACAGAAGTGCGTACGTGACTTAAGCAATGCTTGAAAAACAAGTGGTACCACGCGCCATGTAGATGGTGAGAACTACGAGACCGCGTAGGCCGAAATCAGAATATATTCCAATGACCTAGGGGCGGTAGGGACAGTCAGTTAGTTGTAGGTCAGTGATATTATAGTTGTCGGGTAGTCTTAGTTAGAAGTTATTGTGCAGCGGCTTGTGTAGTCGTTAGTTAGGAAGTCATTCAATCAGCAATGAGTCAGTCGGACTTAATTTGCGAGCTGGTATGTCACTAGTTGTTCGGTCGTGCGTTCTTTAACTGTGTAAAATTTATAAGTGTTGTTGAATTGGTTGCCTAAGGTAGGGGTTGCTTGCTGCGCCAAGGTACTTAAGACGTTGGGGATGCGCTCAGTAGCAATGGGGAGGGGGCGCTGTGCCATCATGAAAGCGTGGCACGCGCCCGATTCGGCCTATTTCTCCTCTGGTGAGTTGTCGTGTTAACGTGTACTTTCTTCTGTATTTGTGTGTTCATTGTGCCGTTTGAATAAAGTCGTTGTGCTTTGTACTTGGTGCATTTTTGAACTTTGACGTCTGAGGTGAGCTTTTTGTAATACTTGTGTCGCGATAACTCAAGGAACTTAGCAGAAGATCCCGTTAAGTCTGGTCTCGCGCTATCAACGGAAAATAAAATAATGTTATTAAAAACCACGACTACCGCGTAACAAGTGTATAAGCCCATTTTTTCCCTTTCGTTTTTGCTACCCTGTCATAACCTTGATCACGTATGCCTTCAACGGGAATGTTTCATGTTTCCAGATAATCTATTTTTATTGAACATAAACCATGTTGAATCAGTTATATCAACAAAGCCCAAAAGAGTTTCCTTTATTTTTACGACTTCATACTCAAAAGAAACAAATAAAGCAATAATTGTCATCTGTTCAGATTTACTAGCATCAGGTGTACAATGTAATAGTATTGAATAATATTTAGATTTTCGTAGCGTAAGTAAAATTTTATCCCTAATCGCTTTACTTAAAATTTCCAACAATTGAACTCTGTTGTTCCATTGAAGAGCTCTACCAACATAATTTTCCATAACTTGATTAAATTTTGGAAAAGGTTCAACTAATTTCAAAAAATTGCCATTTTTTCTTTCATGATAGATCAGATGATTTTCGATAGCAAGGAATTTTATAATTTCTGTAATGCGTTCTAAAACACTCTTCCAATGCCTCCAGCTCATACATGCTTTGAGTCTGACAATCAATAGGAGTTTGGATTTTAAGCTTTTATCTAGGTTATCCCATTATAAAAAAAAATTCGCGTATGAGTTAGGCTAGGGTCATGTCTATACAAAGTTGCACTAACAAGTTGGTAAGATTACCCAATTAAGCTAGGTCTTCTAAATTTTTAAATACTACCGTTCCCTTAGTTTCCTTGACAGCTACCTT
The DNA here is from genome assembly GCA_027575185.1 of Mimaenictus wilsoni. Classification (NCBI taxonomy): domain Eukaryota; kingdom Metazoa; phylum Arthropoda; class Insecta; order Coleoptera; family Staphylinidae; genus Mimaenictus; species Mimaenictus wilsoni. The sequence continues at coordinate 764,934 of JAODAC010000006.1, read as the reverse complement.
TAAATCTAATTGTTGCGTTTTATTTAAATCACGTCGTTCTGAATGATCTTTAGAAAAACTCGCTGATAACCACGGTTCGATAACACATATTGATTTATATTATATCTATGTATTAGGCATCGATAAGCATCTTCTTCTTCTTCGTTCACCCGCCTTGTCACTGACCAGGCATAGGCCAGTGGCCTCTCATTCTTCCAGAATTTTTCTGGGTAACTATGAGCATATTAATTCCCTTTGGTCAGGTTGCTAGCCTTGCCCTGGGCAAAGAAGACTTCTATAACGACAACCACAGATGATAATGTGGTTGCCGGAGCGAGTAGAGGTGTTATTGTCACGACCAGGATTTGAACCTGGATCCCGGAACCTGGCGTGGTAAGCATCGATCTTACCAACTGGGCTACTACGCTCACAGATATAAGAATCATAAGAAACAAACAAGGAAATACGTCAGTTCTAAGAAGACGGCTATATTGTAGAAGTAATCTGCAAAACAGGCAACATACCCAAAGCGTGCGTAACTCAACATTTTGCTCCGGTGGCTCTTTCAAGCGTAAAATTATGTGTCTGATATCAGATTACAAACAAAATATGTATTTTATGTCTCCGTATTCATAGTTAAGTAAGATTATTTATGATAATTTATTAGGTATTCTATAAATTCTAGATTTTAATAAAATTATAATGTGGAGGCAATCTATTGCCGCACAAACAATATTAGGATCAACAAACCACAATCACAATCAACATCAGAAAACCATAATCTGCACGTTATCAACATCCGCCGAGACTAAACATAGGAAATGCTGACATTTCAAAATCGACGCGGCGCAGCGAGATCGCGACCACGTGTTCTGCTTTGACGAACAAAGAAATGGTCGCGTCAGCATTTTTACCTGGTATATAGTCGACATTTCGTCATCACATCCATTCAGTCATTCAGTCACTCAATCAGCTCGACACCGATGATCGACACCGAAGTCCACCACCAACGGGCCCGACACCAGCAGCCGCCACCAGAGAGCCAGCCGTCACAGAGAGGCCACACCGAGTCCCTCACCGGCCGCCTCCAACGACTACACCGGCACCAGCAGCTGCCACCGATTCCGCTACAGGCCGTCGTCACCAGTGAGGCTCACATCAACCTGCCTGCCCCGTCGATCAGTACGAGCCGATCGATTCCAGCTGCCGCCTCCGCCTGGATCTCATCGTTATCTTAATATCATTCATTTTATATTTCATTTCATGTACTGTGGTACAATAAAATCCCATAATAGTATACATCCGCATATCGTGATGGCGCAACCTTCGACGAGGTGCCCGCATTCCCGTTGTATGCCCGTCTCCGCCGGCCCTGCCAGAAATAGACCAATCATTGAACATTATTCGGTTTATATTAACAATGAGCATTTAATACAATTATAAATTCAATGCAAATTAATCAATTCCCAAATTATAATTCCCACAATGTGTTTTATTCTCTCTGAACTATGAGCAAACATTTACAATACTAAGATAATATCCTATGCCGATGACATGGCTTTGATCGGTCAAAACCAAAGTCGTGGAACTGGCTATTCGCGCAACTGGAAAAATCTTGTAGGTAGGTCAGGTTGTGGTTTCAAAAATGATGTGGAACTGACTCTCCAAAAGACTGAAACAACTTGCTATCTACAAGTCGAAAGGACGTTACCGATGATGAGTTCATTATGGTCATGGACTACAAGATACCCATTAATCGCCAAATAACATACCTAGGCGTAACACAAGATGCACAAAACTTATAACAAAGGCATGCCAACAAACACGAATGACATGCGCAAGTGTAGCCAAGCACCTACCTGAGTGCACGGGCTTAACGCGAAGGACTAAGCTGCAAGCGAAATGCAGTCAGAGAGTGCATACTAGATACAACAGTCTCCACGGAAGCAGTAGAGCAGAGCACAAGCAGGAATACCGCCGGCGAATCTCTTAGTGGAACAACGAAATCTGCGTTACCATGAAAAGAAACAGGGCAGTAACACGGTAATAGTAAATATAGTATCCAGCTGGGAGGAACGATGGTCGACAGCTACAACATCAATGTGATTAAAGCGGTGGATCACGGACCTTCGTACATGGTTAGATAGACCACAAAGGACCTGCAACTTCTACCTCACTCAAATAATGACAGGACACGGGGTATTCGGTGCGTATTTCAGGCGCATTGGAAAGCGCCCAGATGACACATGTCGATACTGCTCCTTGGCCGGTCCAGACAGTACTGAGCATAAACTGGCTTCTTATCCTGCATGGATCTCATAACCCCTGAACATGCTAAGAGCTAGACAAAGCGGAATACCCACGCCCGAACAACTGAGCGGCAGGATGATGGTCGGCAAAAAACATGGATGGCTGTGGTCTCTTTCTGTGAGAAAGTTCTCAAACAGAAGGAATGAACATCAAGACAAACTTCCGTAGCGGTGTCGAGGAGTATCAACCCTTATTCTCAGGATAGAGCTAAGACCGCTACAAAAGTAGCAGCTCCCCTTCCAATGGGCCACTTTTTCCGGTTAGTACTAGAACGGCAACGCCAACGCCCATACAAAAAATATATACGATGCTTTAATAATTTTGGAAAACAAGATCAAATAAACGAATCCACCAAATTAATAGTGTCTCAATTTATTTAAATGTCATACATAGGTTTTGCAGAAATTGCGCATCAAAGTTTGGTTTCCTGTATGCCATATCAATACAATCATAATTTGTAGGATACAAATATAATAATTTAATTATACGTTACGCTCAAGTTTTAATACAATGCAGTCGGTTTTTTCTCTTGTTTTGGTTAACAAAGTTTATGCATCTTAACTTTTGCACGCTTTTCATTATTCATTAGTATTCATACCTAGGACGTCGCGTCGGATTCGCGCAATTATTGCGAAAATTCGAGTCTCGAATATGCGTCTAATTAATAAAATGCATACATTATTTCAGCACAGTAAAATGTAAATTCTTCGCCGCTTCTGGTAAATAATTATCATCGTTTAGCGCATTGTATTAGCGCAGTATCGTAGAATTTTAAATGCCAACCAATTGCAGTTGTTAGGCTCGAGTGGATATGGCTAATCGATAAAAACAATTAAAAGTCGAGTGAGGAAACTATTCATAGATTTTAATCGTTATTAACTCATTGGCTTTTAGTAATTGTTGTTAGTAATTGTTAAAAGTTCGGTTTTCCATTTCAAAAATTGGGTCAAAATTAGCTTAACTCGCATAGATTAAGCGTGATAAGGTTGGTAGAGATTAAAACTAGCATCTAGTAAATTAGAGTAGTTTATGTTAGCTGTTCATGATTGAATTAGGTTATGGTATGCTGGTTTACAGAAGATCAAGATCACTTTAGGTTATGCTTTATTTACTTAGGTTAAATAAATGTTATGAGTTTAGTTTCTGCGAAGATTGATATTTATTATATTATGTTAGTTATTGTTTGTTTTAGTCTGAGTTACTGCAGATAAACATGATTTAAACACATTTAAAGCTTCAGAACTTCGAAATTAATTGTTTAACCTATATTTTCTCAGCTATTCCCTTCTTTCTAACCTCGCAAAAATATGACTCGCAAATGTTTGCGTATAAAGCGTGTTTGCTAAGCTATTTAGTGCCCTTATAGTGTACAACACAAAGAATTAAGCCCTCGTTAACATGATAAATGCATATGTTTAAAATAGTCGTTTGCAACTGCTGATTTAGCTTCAACTTTACGAGTACTTGCTTAGTTTTAGTTAGTTGTAGTTTGAATTGGTTACGTTTACAAATTCAATATCATAAGTTGTTGTGTGTTCTTGTGTGTATAAATATAACGCACCCTGTATTGTGATTTTGCTTAATCACTATAAAGGTAACGTGATGTAGTTCTTGAAATTTTCTTTTACATCGAGCACTTTGTAAAATGCTCACAACAAAATCAAGCTCTTACAAACAAGTATCAACCAAATGTCCACGAAAATAGCACAAAATGTAAAAGTATAACTGTTACAAGTTACGACGAATTAACAGCTTGATATGTTTGTGATTTATAAGAATATTTAGCAATCAACGGCGACAACGTGACGTGATTTCGTTCGTGAGATAAACTAAAACACTTCAAAGACTAATTGATCTTTCGAGTTTAATTTCAGCTTTAATTTCCGCAGTGCACAACATTTATAATTGAAATCTCTGCAATCTAATGGAACTGCCGTGCATACTAAAGTTTCCCATTCAGGAATTTAATCTCGTCGTTAAAAGACGCGTTAACCCGGATTAAAATCATAGAAAAAACGCTGAAATCCTCATCGCCTCGTAACAATCAGTTTGGACAATAAATTAATTGGTCCAATGTATTTTTTTTCTTCACAATTGTCTTAATATAACTTAAATTTATGAAAAAAAAACATTACATTTGCGTTTTCTACACTTTCATATTGTTGTATTTACTGTATTTACTGCCAAAAATGTATGAAAAGTTGCGCTCTAGAGTTAGAGAATGATCAGCGTGACATTAAGCATTTATTTTTAATTTAATTTCCGATACTCTTCGTCATTATATGCTCGCTAATTACATTTATTTTTTTCGCATTCGCATTCATGGAGTATAAAAATATGACAATATACAAGGATTTTGAATAACTGCTTTCACAAATGTATCGTTTACAAGTCATTCAATGCAACCGTTTTTCTTTTGTATTCTTCATCAGTATTCTTTGTTAATGCAATAAAACGTGTACCGTGAGTGACCAGTTGCAATTATAGTAATTAGTCCATAGTTCCTACATGATTCAGCTTATCGTAGCATAACTTTGAAATTATTTTCCTCATCAGTACGCGCCACTTCTCCCGGGGTTTCTTTGTTGTTCCATCGTTACTTCCGTTTATAGACCTTTCCCGAACAGTGTTACATATTACAATTTTTCAATTAGACATTTCTAATTGTTGTCTATCTATACAACGTCATGTATATAACGCTAAATATTATTACTTGTAGATTTAAGGTTAATTAAAGCTTGTCTTCTTCTGCGCGAACGTCCCAAACAATACAATTTGACGTTCCGCTTCATTTATCCTAGGATTTTGTAGTCTATATAGTAAATGTTTGCCATTAGTACGCATAGGATCTTACAACAATATTATTGTTGCCATAGAAAATACTACATTATTTAAAAGGCAAAAACCAGGCAGAAAAACAGTAATATTATAAGAATGTTCTCTTTACATAATTATTGGTATTACTGGTTTTCAGGTCTAAAATCAAACGTTGTCACTGAATAAAATGATTCGCTTATAAACCCATATATTATAAAATTTCATTAAACATATAAGTTTTGTTGATTTTTCATCGTCATAAAAATTCTTGCCAGTTAAGAGGGATTATACACCAAAGCAGGGACAAAAACAAACTTTTTTATTTTCTTAAAGTTTGTTATGTTAAAAATGTCTGATATATGTTTCAAATAAAACTTCTAGGAAATGACGGAGTTACAACCGAAAGAGTTATTTATTAATTGAATTGATTTACTCATTAAAAAATATTCATACGTGTTTTTCTCAAAAAAATATTTTCCAAATCGGTAACAAAAATATCTCCAAAATCGTGGCCAGACCTATCATCGTGATTCACATCATCGTCGATCCGTGGACTGGCCATCGCTTGTTCATTTCCTCGTCGTGCTCATCAACATGAAGACATTTCATCGTCAGCTTATAAAACACCAACGGTTGCTTTAATTGTTATTAATACTTGCAGTATTAATATTTATTATATTAGCTACCAGAATCATTTTCAACTTTTGAAATATATCTTACATGGAAGTAATGAAAGCGGTATTACGAGTGAAACATTATAAATGACCTGTTCATATCAAATTTGGTATTATTCGATGCGAAATTTCAACCCACATTCAATGGAAACACTTTTATACAGCTTATTTTTAATTTGAATTAATATATTTCTGTAATGAGCAATCAATGACAGTTGGGAGCAGGTAGATAACAAATGGGTGCAGCTCGAGGGCTCGACAACCCCGAGCCCATCACCGATGCGGATAAAATCTTTCGCAATAAATTGTTAATAATGTAATAATATAAATCATGCCAATGATATCGATATTGAGGGGCTTCACAAGAAAGGGATTTGAACTTTTCCCAAAACGTCATTTTTCGCGTAATTAGAATTGTATAATACTTTGCTATGGGAACTGTGAATTTCTTAAAAGTTTGCAGTGCAAGTATATTTTATTTGGGGGTTGTAAAATTTTACCCACACTTCTTTATCTACTTAGCAGATAGATGCTCTCAAACTTTCTTTAGTTGCTTATTACCTATTTTTGTATTAATTAAATGTGGATTTAAATCATCGAATGATACCAAATTTGATATAAAACTGTAATTTATAATGTTTTATAAGCCAAATTGATTTCATCGCTTTCATGTTATGTATATGGTAAACAAATTACATGTATTTAAAAAAGCTAAAATAGATATTTTGAAATTTCAAAAAAATGGCTAATGTACTAACTATTAATACCGCAAGTTTTTAATAAATAAGGGAACCGTGAAACATTTATAGTTATTTGTGAATATATCATACTCATCTAGCGTTTGTCATAGGATTTTTTTCGATTGTTAGTTTTTGGACATAATAAGAACGGATTTTACCTTAATCTCGGTTAAGTCTTAATCTAGGTTAAGTTCAAACTCTCGCCATTTAGTAAAAAATAAATATTTCCAAAATCCGCTATTGCAATGACTAGTATGTATTATAGTTCTCTTTTTTGGGTAAAATCATTTTTGACGAATTTGAATTTGAGTTTTTTGTTGGTACTCCGTAGACCGTTCCAGTATTCCGTCAATTAAAAATAATAATAAAATATTTTTTGTCAAAAAAAACCTATCCTAAAAAATTTACATAAATTAGATTTTACCTGTTAAGTGTACATTCCCCCTTAAGCAACATTACATACATCAATATTTCACCAATAGTGCAAATAGACAATAATATTGTTGTAATGACATGTAGTTTATAGTAACTCATAAGTAATCCTTATGTTTACCCATTAAATGTAATAAATAGACACATATAAATCGCAATATATAAATTATGAGTAATGCATTTATAATTTTAAGTATCTTTATCCCAAGTAATGAACAATTATCAGGATATTATGTCCTTTAATTTTCTTTTGTTTTTGTTTTTATTTTTGAAAAGGCATTAAAATTTGTGCAATATGCTACACGTTTATCATGTGCATGCAGTCTGTTTCATTTTTAGCCTTTTTTGTTTTCTTTGCATATCTAACCATTCTTAAAATTATTTTCCACTTTGTTACTCATTCTGAACATATATTGAAAGGAATACAAAAGGCAGCTAGTAATTAGTTGTAATTAAAAATCAACCTATCAAACATTCTTTACCGGTCATTTTCATTCATATCTCATTGTAGCATAGATCATTTAATTATCGTATCATTAGGTTCAGTTATCTAAGAATAATCGGCGTTTTTTTTCGGTCAATCTGTCGTTGTATCGTCAGAACATTGGGGAAATTGCGCTTTTTAAAATTTCTAATAAAAAAATAATCATTTAATTTCTGGGGTTGTTTAAGAATTAACAGCATGTTTCTGTATCATAGAAAATGATTGTCTTTGATCTGACGTGGTTGAAAAACATTGAAAACTTTCCCACTCTTGGAAATGATGACTTTTATATTCCTTCTATTTTCCTCGTCGTCCTTTCTTTACGTAATTTGAAACTTTGGACAAGTATGGGTGAGTCACCCTCAAATTATTGAAAAAGTTTGCGGGAACAACTTGCTGGGACATGTTGACGTATTACGGTGAATTTTAGGCGATCACCGACTCATCCATTCATTATCCTGGATTTTCGCAAGAAAATTAGCCCAGTTTCCGCAGTAAACGCGATTCCCCTGACGACGTACAACGACCTGCTTTCTCCCCACCTACAATATGTTTTTTTGCATCAATACTTATAAAATATTCAAATTTCACGTGAGAAAATATGTAATATGTATCGTACGCGGGCGCACGGTGATGATTCCTTATCATAGATGAGCACATCGATTCTTATCTACGTGTTTAACCCTAATTAACCGCGTACAACATCGTCCTCGAATTGCGGTCGCAATTCTTCAAAGTTTGTTTTAGTGCGAATATAAAAAACGTCAAATTGAGATCCTCATGGAAAGCACCCTATTTTCTCAGACTATACACACGCAATTTATCTAATATTTACATGTTTTCTGCATTGTTTCCTGTTTTCCTCAGCGCCTTACATCAGTTAGATCTGCTTTTTAAAACGTGTGATTTTCTCTCTTATTTTTTGTTTGTGTTTTATTTTCAGGCTTGGAATGTTTGGTAAATACCTTCGCATCGTCGGTAGATGACAGCATGCGTGTGGTAACTTTATAAAATGGTGCATGCAGTGCCGTGCATCACCTCGGAGATGAACATCGGCGTGCCGGCACCCAAACCACCGTCGGTCTTCTCCTGCTCGTTCTGCTCGTACTCGCAGTCAAAGTAATGGCTCTGGCAGTCGAAACACCGACACTGATCCGACATCTTGCACGTGATGCCAAACTGTTTCGCCACGGCCTTGTACAACTCCTTCGAGGACTTATGTAGAATCTCCGGCCCTTTCGTCGGGGACGACGCACCCGCTGCACCTTTCATTCGATTCTAGCAACGAAATTTACATGATTAAAACTTTTTCGTGCTGGACAAGCACGCGCTTGCGGAGCGACCTTGATACGGTGCCAATTTTTTTCAGTTATCGCAAAAATGTGTTTGTTGGACGTTCGCCGAATGTTCTTGTAAATTTTGTTCGAGCTAATTGAATTATCTTATTAGAATGCATGAAACTTACTTCTTCGAGGACATATTCGTATGATGGTGGCGGACTAGTTGGTACCACCTCGCCTTCGCTACCCTCCATTATAGCAGGGACTGCACCCTGGGGACTGTTCAGCTCGCTGTCACAATTCTCGTTTGTCTCCACCGAGTTGCTGCGCGTCGACGGATTCGACTTGGACATTCTGTTGAATTTGAACTTAAACGGCGCCAGTTTTGTGAGTTTCCGCGCGTTGTGGTAACGCGTCCCTTGGTAACCAAATAGTTAGTCCCCAATTCACGAGAGTCGACTCGGACTACAACACGACTCGGTAGCAATTTGTTCCAAAGGATCCGATGTCACAGTTATTTACTCTCTCAGATTGTCCTCTTCTGAACGTGGTATGTGATGGCTGGTTGTATACAATGAGAATCGATTCAGTTTCCAGCCAACACCTGAAACGTAATATTTTGTAAACACAGCAGCTGAAAGCGCGATGAATGTCCATCCACAATGACTTTATTGATCACTGTTCGAGATCCAGAACAATATAGCTAGCTTTCTTTAATCTAGACAACTATATAACGTTACCAATGTTTGTTCTAGAAACTGGTAACTTTCAGGATATTCCAAATAAGCGAAATAAACCCCAAAAGAGTGTATGGAATATTTTGCCTGGATTTAAGGCACTCCTACATTTAAATATTCCCACTGTACTGGTGTTTATTTTTATCAAATTTCCACGTATCTCTGGGAACTCTTGGCCTAGTTTCCCAGTTCGGTAATGATTTGCCTACTTACTTTGTATGTGATTAGGAAGAAATCAACGTCGGGGACATATTGTCACCAATTTCCCGGTGGAAAAACACAAAATGTGCACACTTAGGCCAAAGTCGCAGGATATCTGCTTAGTGTCGTTGTGCACCTATCCGTTCACTGTGGCAGCGACAACGGTGGTGGTTCGACGGCGGTGGCTCGCTGGTGATTCGGTGTACAGGCGGCGCGTGGCGCTGATGGTGGCGCGTCGTGACGCAGCCGCACTGGCCACCGCCACCACTGCCGCCGCCGCTTCGTATTGATGTTTTCTGCTTTCGAGAAAACGTTATCTTGTGTGTCGCCTAAATACCCTTAGCGGCGTCCAATTACTTTATCGATGTGATGCAATCAATTTCGCCACTATCACCAATGCCACACACTTCTTTCCATTGTTTTCGATCATTAACGAATGTCGTAACACGAATTTCTATGTATTTTAATTTTCAGGATAGGACGTCTGGAATAACGAGTAGCGATGATATTCGTACTTTCACATGCCCATGGTGGAATACACGGTCGTTGACTTAGTGCGACGAGGTGATGACCTCGGCTTTTATTGGCATATTTTGATAGCGTTTGCAATTTCGAATATTTTATGAGGTTTCCAATATGGCCAATAATTTAGGTTTTTAAAACAGGACTTCAACAAGTTTCAGGGAAAATTCAGCATTTTATTTATGGTCTCAGGCTTAATGGTGGTTGCGAGGTTTGGGGAAAGGGATGAATGGAATATTTTGGGATTCCGAGGATGTTGACCACTTAAAAATTGTGCGAAAATGAGCAATCATCTAGCATTGCTCGAATTGTCATTCACTGGAAAGTACGAGTTGCTTTTTGTTACGTGGGAGTTTATTGGTCTTTCCTGGATACTGTGAAAGCATGAATGGCTGAATGACTCACAACAAACAGGATTTACTATTTCAATTACACCGTTTACATCTCAAGCATTAAATTATAATAATTCTTTGAAAGAAGGACAAATATGAATAGATAATTACGATACAATTATATGCAAATATGAGAGCAGAGTACGAGTGTTGAAGAGTTGTGATCACGAAGAAATTCGGTGAACGAATGAAAGATTGAAGAGAAGTTTAGAAATCGGTAGATTCTCGTGAAGGGTACTCTAGGCGTCTTAGTAGGAGTCAGAATATTCTTATTATTATATGGTGACATAGTCATCTCGGAGGGATGAGGCCGCCCCCGAAAGGGTGTGGCGGTTTCAGGATCTAAAGTTACAGTAGAAATATGATGGATAACCTATGTATGCACTAGAAGTGAAATGAATAAACACATAAAATAGATATAATAGGTAAAATAGGCCTTGAAGAAATACCACTTTATGTTATTCGCTCTGCTGTAACGTGTATTGAAAATAAACTAATTTCAGGGACTGTTTCAAAATAAACCACCTTCATTACAAATAGAAAAATTACATAGAAAGAAAAACTAACTCCAGAGGTACACCAAAGAAAGATGTTCTCGTTTCCAGAACTTGGAAAGTGATGTTAATCAATTGCTTTCCAAGCTCATTCATACACCAACAAGTTTCATCCTATCTGAAGGCTAATGCCCAGTCGACTAATCCAAGCTCTCTTTGTTGTACATCTTCTAAGTTTCCAAGTTACATCGATAGTTCCTCTAAAATAAGGTTGGTATTATTCTGGCTGTTCACAGACTGGGATTTGCACCACCATGCATCAAAATGATAAAACAGACCTTTAACAAGTTTCAGAGAAAGAACTGACGTGCCTTTATTTATGATTTCAGGCTTAATATTGGTTGATAGGTTGGGGGAAAGATGAATGAACCATTTCGGGATTCCGAGAATGTTGACCACTTGCAAATTGTGCAAAAGTGAGCAATCATCCAGAATTGCTCGAATTTTCATTCACTGGAAGGCACGAGTAGCTCTTTATTGCGTGGGAGTTTATTGGGGCTTTCCTGGATACTGTGAAAGCATGAATGACTGAATTACTCAGAATATCTCACAACAAATTGGATTTAGTATTACAATTACAACGTTTACATTGCAAGAATTTAATTAAAACGTTTCTTTTCGAGAAGGAATAATGTTAATAGAAACCATGGAATTTTACTTTCTTTAGTTTATGTTGGAATTATAGCTTAATTAGCTAAGTATGGAAGCTTACCAAATTAAACAAATTTACATTTAATAAAAAAAAGTATTGACAATAATTTTTCCTAGCAAGTTTGTTCGGTACTCATATCTCTTAAAATAATATTTTTAATTATATTTATTCTTAAGATTTGTTAGCTTAAAAATGTAAATTTGCAATTAAAATCCCACAAATTGACGAATTTATTTTTGGTTGTAAATTCGCCATGAAACAATTTTCTAATGTACTTTTCTATAAACTATGTTCAAATCAGTAACCAAAATATCCACTAAATCGATGAACTGAAAGTTGTTTATACATAATCTATTCCTTGTCATTGGATTTTCCTTCCAAGTTTGTTGGTGTTTTTGGACATAATAAGAAAGTTTTTTTAATCGCTACTAGATTATAGTCTAGATTATAGTTTCCAGATTTCATCATTTTTGGGGCACACAGTACATGAATCCAATTCTCCGACATTTTTTTAAAGTAAATCTCGAAAGCAAATTGCTAAAAAATATTGCTAAAAATCCGATCCGATATTCCAAATAATTTTCCTTAAAAATTAAAAAAAAATGCTAGGTGTGCATTAAGAAAGAAAGAATTTAATAACAAAAAAATATTAATAGGTACCGAAAAAAATATGTATTTACACAAGTGATCAACTTAAATAATAAATGTAACTTAAAGCATTATGTATACACTTCATATTTGTATCATCGTAATAAATCATAATTCCATCAAATAATTTATCAATGCCAAAAGAATAAAAAGCTTGAAATCAAACAAATAAACAAAAGACAATTTGAAGAGCCTTACAAATAAATAATATTTAAAATGGTCTGGTTTTACGTAGCGACCATTACAAATATAGAAATACATCGATCTTTATTCTCTTGGCAGAGAAGCGACTAAATAGCGTTAGCGAGTAATGGCCTAAATGTCTTCTACACGTTGAGACATTTATGCCGATGGTTTAACTGCAGTCTCCGTCTCTACTCCGATCTTCTCATGGGGTAATTCGATATAGATCGGTCGGTTAAGTGATAAAAATCGTTGACTATCATCGACTATTTTCTCCGACTGGCGATTGAGTGCAGCCATCTTTGAAATAAACAACATAATGAAGATAAATATGAATTTTCATGAAAAAACAATGTTACCTTTCTTTTGTACAATATAACAAGCAGCGTCAACACAGATATAACAAAAGCTGAAGCAGCTGCAATCACAATGATGGCGGTGTGGTAATGTGTTACCAATGATACGGGTGATTGCGAAACGATTTCGCGATGTTCCAGGGCCACCACACGATCTGCAATAGTGGGTTCATTGCTACCTAGTTTGTGAATAAATCTTGATCTTGTGATGTCAGCTACAATGCCTGGTAGTCTTTGTTGAATTATCTGGGTTTAAAAAGTAAACAATTAGTCTGATGACAAATATATGACTGATCTGAATATGTGACTATGGTACGTTACCATTTGTTCGAGGCGGTACGCAACATCAACTTTCTTGCTACCGATCAATCCGAACTTAATATAAAGGACATCGGGTGTTATTTCATTATCAATTCCATCTTGAGTTATTGATCCCTTCATGTTCTTCACAATTTTACCTATTTGATTTGTAACAGGCACTGCGGTAATATCATCATATTCTCCTCGGATTCCTAACGTTACTTCAATTGTCTCAATAGGTGTTGGTACTACAAATTAATTTAATTAGAAACACACAACTCACAAAATTCAAGTAATTCTAGATGTACATACAACAAAGGTGTTCTCCTTTTCTGAACGTATTGGTGTTAATCAATTGGTTACCAGCCTCATCGACACACCAACAAGTCTCATCTTCGCACTGGGCCGGTTGGAACTTCCCATCACGATCACATTTAGCTCCAACAGCTTCACATCTGGTTCTGAGAGGTAATTCCCAGTCGACTAGGGTAAACTCACTTTGTTGTTCCTCATCTTCTTCTAAGTTTCCAAGCTGCATCATTAGTTCCTCTAAAACGAGGTCAGCATCATTGAAAACATCGCTTCGATCACGTGCTCGATTTCTTGCTTGTCTGAAGTTACACTCCGGCTGTGCGCCACGAGTTAACGTGCCCTTTAAAGGTTCCCCTTGTGGGGTAACACACCAGCATACACCAACATGATCCAAACATTGAACATTCTCCCAATTTCCATTATTCGAATCACATTTTGGCATAAATGTTGGTTTCTTGTAACGTTCTGAAGCGCGTTGATTCTTTTCTCTCAGTCGTTCGCACTGGCTCAATACAGGGCAAACCGCATTACACATTTCTTCAGAGTGAAAATTGTTATGATTGCCATGGCAACCTGTAAAGCCAAAGGCCTCACACTTGTTTGTCTTGGAATTGAAATGATAACGAGTCAAATTTCGAATACTTTCTTCGTCTTCACAATTTCCCATATCAACGGGTTCGAAACAAACGTCTCTTGGCTTCGGACAACAAACTGCATATTCTCCTATTGGAGAAAGTTCGCACTTATGGGAAGAGGGACAAGAGTCATAGTCCGGACCACAGTTCACTTGCTCATTTCCCATCTGAAGAGGTTCGCCAGATTGACAAGGGTTTTCTTTCTTTGGTAGACACATTGGAACTGGTGGGCAAGGCCAGTTTGTACACTCTACAGAAACAAGTCTGCAGGACTCGCCGTCTTCGCGGCACTTCATTTTCTCGCAGGGATTCACACAAGCACAAGTTCGACAACCTGACTCATCCAATTCGAAACCATGATCACAGTCACTTACACAGTTATAAAGTGGACAGTTCTTGCTATTAAAGGTTTCACAATCGAGAGATTTTCTTGTTCGACTTTGAGAGATTTCAAATCCACGGAAATCCACGCACCAGCATTCTCCAGATCCAGGGTTGCATTGTTTCTTTTCGTATTCGCCATCATTTTTACATTTGGGAATGTAAACCCGGCCTGCAGGCATTCCACTTTCATGTGTCTGATGCTCAGCAACAATTTTAGCATGTTGGCACCCGGTTAACAGTAGAGGATCAACACATTGTGTACCACACCCATTGGAGCAGCATTTCATGGTACTATTACATGCCAAATCTGAATTGCATGCAAAATCACATGTAGTACTACCAGTAGCTGGTACCAAGTAAGGGCATTGACCTATCTTCTTTGGCAAACACGCGGGTACCGGTGGACAATAATGGTCCTTACAACTAACTTCTACAAGTTGGCAATGTTCATCTTCACTACAGATTACACTGGAACATGGATCCCTGCATTGGCAGCTAGGACAACCATCATTCTCCAAAATAAATCCATAATCGCATCCCATGCGACAGGTTAAATCAAGACATTCTGACGTCTCCCAAATCTCGGTACAGTTCTTTAGTGGTTGTGGCTCGCTACGAGTTTTTGGAATTTCCGTACCGTAATGATCAACACACCAACATTCACCCTTGTTACATTGCTTAGCCATGTAGTTACCATCAGTATCACATTGGGGTTGTGGTAAGGCGATGGTCATTCCTTCACGAGTACCTTCCATACTATCGGTGAAACTGAACAAATATTCGCACACTGCAAAATATAAGAAAGTTTAATAAGTTCCTGAAATTGAAATTAAACCATTTAGGCATTTATATTAGCTTGGGTATTATTGATGAAGGGGGTGAACAAAGTCTCCCCTTCAGATATTTGTAGCGACAATACAATGTCATGAATATAGAAAGGGAAATGCCTAAAATATTAAACACAGGAGCACAAAATATTACATAAAAGGAGGCAGTAACTACAGAAAAATTGTAAACTGATTTTATGCTTATAACTTACTAGTTTGAGGTCTAACTTCAGGATTAGAATTAGCAGCGACTGACATTGTCTCTTCAACAGGTTGATCACTACCTTCCAGAGGACAACAGACGGCTTGTGTTGAACCAGGTACCGCAGTACACTCGTGAGTGTCAGGGCACAACGCTCCGTCATCATCACGCAGAGCACATGCAATTGGGGCCCCACTTAAGTCATCCGTTAAGGGTGTACCCTTTTTGCAGGGATTAGTGTATACTTGTTTAGGTCGACACACCGGGAGTGTAGGGCACAAGAAGTCCAAGCAACTGGATTCTTTGACAGTGATGCATTCTTCGTCCTCGGGACACTTGTATCCCTCGCAAGGGTCATCACACTTACAAGTGGGACATCCATTCTCGTCGAGTTTGAAGCCATACTCGCAAATAGCAGCGCAATCCAGCCTTTCGCAATGCTTCGTTGTCGTGCCAATACTGCGCCCCAAGGATTGTGAACGCGCTACAAAAGTGCCAATTGTAGTGACATACCGCACGCGCCACACGCCAATCATCTCTTTAATGCCAATCCAACAGGTTGGGCTTCCTCACGAAAATCACTTACCATCCGCCAAAGAGCAATTCGTGCTCTCAGCAGGTCCCATCGACCCCTTCATTTTCCTCCCGAGACGATCCACACACCAACAAATCAACCCATTCCGGCTGCACTGTTTCGGCTCGAACTGCCCGTCGGTAGCGCATTGTGGAATGTAGCCACGTCCAGCACGTTCGCTCACGGCCAACACCTCAGAAAGCGCGCGCTGATGAATACATTCTACAACAGCCATAAATTTAGTCTAATCGCACAGAAAGACAAAAGCTGGAAATTACCAGTGACATTACGTGGATGAGCACAAGACGACCCACACTGCTCGGTATTACAACATTTCTGCACGCTGGGACATTCCAAATCGTGCGTGCACATCATGCCACACTCGTAGACCTGCTCACTTTTAGCCGGACACGTTCCCGCCTTCTGAATTTGCAGCGATGCTGGACAACAAACCCCATAATCATTGCCAGGTTGTACAAGACATCGATACATAGGAGGACAACTGGGTTTAGTCGGATCATTCCCGCAAAGGAAGGGTCGCACAGTGTCGCTGATTCTAAGAGGATCCCCAACTGGGCAGATATTGTCCAAACTTCTTCCTCGTTTACCTATAAATGCATCATTCAAATAAAAAAAAACTACACAACCAAACGATGATATATTCAAGAAGCATCGTAATTACGACCATGAACTTTAGATTCGTTTCATGGGAGAAAGGATGTATTAGACAGGTTTTGTCATGAACGAAGTCGTATTAGGTGCCAACTTCCAAGTGAAAGTTGTTGCTAGAGCGACATAGCAGTAGAAAAAAGTAGAAATTTCTTTCCGTACATGTTGGTATCGGTGGGCATGGTGGGTCCTTGCAAGCGAGTTCCTCCAACTGACAAGATAACGCGTCCGGGCACTGAACGTCATCGCACGGATCGCGACACTTGCACAATGGGCAACCATCTTTGTTGAGGGCGAATCCATGCGGGCAGAACATGCGACACGTATGCGATGCGCATGGCTTCGGTGCTGCAATCACATTTTTTACATTACACCAACATTACTTAATCGATTGCAATACTATTATAAGTTCAGCAAATATCAGATAAATAAATTGCAACCATTGAAACATTGCATAATTTGATATTTATCATAACGAAGCATCAAAACGCAGGATTTCACGTCTTCGTGACGCTATGAACAAGTGACCTTTTTTGACTGACTTTCTATGAACGTGAAAAGTTACCTTCCCACACTTTGCTTCCCAAACTAGGGATTTCGTATAATTTTTGGTACCTGTGCAGTTAACTAAAGCAGCTGCTGGAGCTCGAGTGCCTGGCAATTCAAAGCCCGTCTCATCGACACACCAGCATGAACTAACGATCTCGTTGTTGCATTGAATGCGTTCGAAGCTTCCGTCTTTGCTGCATCGCGGCATACGAACACTTTTCTTATCAACGCCAAGGGATTTCGCACGACGAGATGCCGCTCTACGAAGGGTACGACATCCTGAAAGGCAAACACAAGTACATGAAGGAATTATACGTTCAATTCGTTTTTGAAGTAATATTCAACTATAAACGAGAAAATTGTAATGATTGCAATCGCACGACGTGTTTTACCAAACACGAAACGTCATATGAATGCCACGACTATTGGTTGTTAATGCTAAAGCAATTGTAATTTTACAGATCGTCGGAGCACATGCACATAAAAGATCAAGGCTTATTGGGAGTTGAATTTTTTTGCTGCTACTTGCAGCAGAGCGCAACCACACAAAGAAGATACGAGGAAAACTTTCTATTCTGTTTCGTTTATTAACTTTTAATTTAAATGTTAGACGTCAAACAAAAACAGCATACTAAAAAATTGGGTGTTTTATTGGTTTATTAATTAATTGCGCATTTTATAGTAGTGTTACTTGTTTGTCAGTCTGTCAGCGTTTCACATGGATGGCACGCGGTTCAGACGCAATGCACTTTCTTCTTTCCAGTCTATTCGCGAATAATGGCCATTTATTTATGGAAACATAGAAAGTGAGGAATAATAGAAATCATTCGTCGAGGTGGGCTTTGCAATGTGATGAGTGGCACGCATGACGCATGTCAGGTGCATGTTCAATTTTACAATTTGCAACAATTTGTTTCCAAGAAACGAGTTTAATTTAGGAATTAGCATTCTAGACTTGTCTTTTTACAATATGTACCTCTACGCAGGAGTTTAGATTAGTTTACTATATTTTGAATGAACTTAAAAGTAGTTAAAAAGAAATTACAGGAAATCTTGCTTGAGATATGGTTGTTTAAAGGACGTTAATAAATGAAGATAAATGAACTTGTTTTGTTTAAACTTGAACACACTGCTTCCGTCATATTGTAGCAATTCTCCCCTTGGAATGACGAATAATCATTGGTAGGTAATTAATGCTATTAAATCACGAATTACATTACAGGAGACATTGAAACACACAGAAAGAGAAACTAAAGCGTTAGACTGAGTTTGAACCAGCAACCTCTGCAATTCCGGGGTAGTGCATTTTAACTTAGAACATTTATTAAAAATAATGTATGTATAATTTAATAATGTATGTTAATAAAAATATTAAATTATACAAACGGACGTTATATAATCAGCGTACATACAATGTATCTTCACTACTGCACTACATACAATGTTTCACATTTGATTTGTGCGCATACATATTCTTATATTGTTTTACTTATGGTTAAATAGAGGACAGGAAAATGGTTGATAAAAACCGTTCGCATTTCCCTAATATGAATAAGTGTCAAAGTGCCTGAATATCACACAGAAAACCCGATGTAGCGCGTTACTAATTACGCCCAATCCAAACATTGTTAATCTAGTGCACAATATTGATATTTTGCAATAGACGTACGACATATGTTTAGTTATATTTGTTTAGATCCGAACGCACTAATAGCATCATATTCATATTTTCAATGTCGAAACAGATATCAAGATGGTTGGCATATCAAGATTATAAATAATAATCGGGAGAAGTAACACCACTACAAAACACTAAATTGCGCCTTTACAACACTCGTTAAGTCCATACTATTGTACCAATGTGAAACCTGGAAGATGACCAAATATTCTGAAAACAACCTCCAAATGGCGTTAAACACGCTCCTAGGAGGATATTAGGCTAATTTTGGCCTAAAATCTTCTAAACTTAATAACAAATCCAAAGAAGATCTGGGAAGAAATTAAATCCAAGAAATGGCGATGGATTGATGTCATTCATTGCGTCAGAATCGCGAAAGTGTATCAAAAGCGACCTGATTCCGCAAAGGAGTAGAAAACGTGGTAAGCCCACCCATACATGGAGGAGAATAATGTTTTATAATAATGTTCAATAAGAGCAGAAGTCAAGATGCTAGTGAAAAAATAGATCAAGATAGCTAGTTTTTGTTGAGGCTATATGCTCCCTACTGGAGTAAAAGAACTGTGTATGTATATCTTAATATATAGCTCGCAAGTTGTCTTAGGCTATGTTAGATATATGCGTAAATAGATTTGTCTACTCCTGTTGTATAATGTTCACATTTCAGTATCGACTAAAGTAACTAATTAGTATTTTCACACAATAGTCATAGAAAAAGTATAGTGTACAACTCGCATGGAATGCACTTTCCTCAATCGCCTTCGACTCGTGTTGGATACTCGCGAATTTTTATTAACTGGGCAACACCAAACATGTACATATAAAAATACATGTACATATAAAAAGAGCAGGTTAAGTATTCTTAGGTCGCGTCGGGGAGAAAATAATCAGGTACGCAGATGATGTGGCAGTAAAAACTAAACAAAAAATCTTGAAATAAATGATAAAAGATGTTATAAAGAAAAAGGTAAAAGACTGAAATTAAACATAAAAAAGACAAAGAAAAAATGATGACAACAACAAACATATTATCAAGAAGGAGATAAAAAATGAGGAAGGAACATAGGAAATAGTAGAAAATATAAGCCACCTAGGGGTATCTGAATAACCAAGGCAATAATGAACAAAAGATGGCATACTATGTGAGCAAGGCAATACTAGACAACAAACAAATAAGCAGAAACATAAAAATATATAAGACTCATATAAGGCCGGTGTTAACGTATGCTATAGAGGTAAGATCCGGAAAGAAACGATAGCAATACGTGAGATGCAAATAAAGAGAAAGAAACTTGGAGGAGAATGACATGGGGACGCTGGAACCAGAATTGTAAAACAAAAAAAAAACAGGAGAAAACTTGGAAAATGACTTGATAGTCAACAAAATAAAACAATGAGAAGCAGAATAGTAAAGGGGATGAAAGAAGCAGCTCCAGCTAAGCAAATTTTAAAGTGTATCGCAAAATTAAATAGAAGACGAGGAAGACCAAGGAACCAATTGTTAGACAAGACAACGAACAATTTGGGAGAAGCGAGAATAAGAAACTTGAAAATAAAACAAGGAGAGTCCACACTCTGTCAAATGAGTTTTGCAAAACTAAAAATACAGACGGATACTAGATTTTTGAAAAAAATTATGGTGAAAATCCTAGGTAGCAACGCCTGATAGTTTCCGAGAAAATAATTGTTAAACATTTGGTTCGAGCGCAAATTTCCGAACATTCTAAACGTATAGCGTCCGAACACTAAGAATGTAGTGCCAGTTGTTTGGTGTAGCGGTTACGTGGACGGTCTGATTTTTTCGATACGGTTTAGGAGGAGATCAAAGCTCATTAGAGGCGCTTTGTTTCCTTCTTTTTTATTGTACATATTAATATATATTACAAATTTAGAAATAAACAAAGAATATAACAAAAACCACTTTATTGTTAATTGCAAGTTTTACAATGGAATAAGTCATAAAAGCATGAAAAACATAAGAGATTTCTGCATCTGGCACAAATTATGAAGGTCGATGCTTTATATGCACATTTCTTTTTCAAATCGTCAGGATCAAAACATACTTGGTTTACGTTGACGAAAATACTTCTATATGTAGACAGTTTTAACGCAAACCAACCAATAATAAATAAGTCAATAAGCACAAATGCAATTTAAACTATATGAATAAAAAAAGAAGGAAAAAAGGCGCCCCAAATGAGGTTTAATCTCCTCCTAAACCGTATCAAAAGCATTACCGACGAGTTTTTGAGTTTTTGAACAGATTTATTAATATTAACAAAACAATACAATAAGCATATATACATAAACAATTATAAAATA
>JAODAC010000006.1:728569-743421 GCA_027575185.1 Mimaenictus wilsoni | reverse complement strand
TGAGTGTGGTTGTATTGTAAAAGGCCGTAGTTAAGTTAAGTTTCCGGAGAATATTTGAAATTTTAGAAGTTAAACCCTCTACATGTGGAATTTTTATGTAAGTGCGATCGGCAAGGTTGGAACTTAAAGTTTGCCTATCTCTTCTGCGTTTTAAGATACCATTAAGATACCAGATGATGGCGAAAACCGAAATGTACATTGTACAAAAATAAATTATATTTGTAGAACTGTGAAAAAAGTGTTTTACTCATCAAAAATTTATTCAACATGTTGTATCAACAAGTGACAGAAGACTCTTTCAAATAAATCTAAAAAAACTTTCTTATCTAATGTTTTGTTCAAATTTTATTTATTCTTTGTCTAGTTTTAAGAATCTCATTGTCAGATTATCGAATCTGTATAGCAGCCGCACAGTAAACAGTGTTATGTCAAACACCGGTATGAAGTGGTAACAGAATTCAATAAGAAACATTTTTTGGAAGAGAACGACTGAGTGGCTGAGGTTGGTTATAGGTTGAAGATTTAAAAATAGTCGGGAATTCCAAGCTTGTGTTGCTGCGCGTGCCTGTGCCCCGTGCCTGCCAATCCTGCACCAGTCCAGGGACTCTAATTTCGGTTTCACTTGCCGGCGTTTATTTGCTATTTTCCTGCGCGTTTCCACTGAGTTTTCGGGTGCATGCAAGTTCAGCGCCTGCATTCCTGCACCAGTTAGTAGATATTTTACGGTATTCACATTGAACATTTCGTCTCAACCTCTAGCGAGTGTCATTTTTATAAATATAATGAAGTTGATTTAAATTTAAAAAAAAATTAAATTATAGAAGATTGTGTGTGAAAGATTGTGAAATTGAAAGTGCGAAAAGTGAGATTAATTTCGTTTTTTCTTAGGAAAAGTGAGAATGGGGAAGAAGAAACGTTTAAATTTGATTAGCAGATGGATTAAAAGGTTTGGGACATTGGCTTTATAGAGAATATTGTAGTCGTGTGCGGGTCTGGTTTTGTTTTGATGCTATTACTTCTATTTTATTGAATTAAATGCTTGAATACATTTGTTCCACCCGGAGACATCGCTGTGTATTGATTTGCATTCGGTGCAGTCACGCATGGCATTATTTATTCAATTATTCTATACATAATTAAATATTCGTTTTGAAAATGATAAACGTCGGATGTTGTTGTTACATATCTGTTAATTTTATACATTTTATTTTTTATATGATATTTGTCTGTGTTTAAAATAGATGCAAAATGTTTAGGAATAGAATTTTAGTGATGTGGGGTTAGGATTTTATGAAATCTAGAAGTTTCCATTGAAATGTGTATGATTCATTAAATAATTATAGGAATGACTATGACTAGGTTATTAATTCTTCAAAGTAATAATGAGATCGTTAGAACTAATCTAACTGGCTGGACAATATCTTGTACATGGCATATCTTTCTTAGGGGTTGGAACATCACCTATCTCTTTTTAATACATAAGATGTGACAAAGAATCCACGAAGCAGCAATGATACGCGCGTGGCATAGCAACTGGCGACGCACTGGCGTGACAAGCGTGGCACAGCTCGGGCGAAGGGACGAACTGTTCAATGCCGGGTGGTAGCAAAAGAGAGCGCGATGGACAGTCTCTCTCTTTTAATAGCGCCGTCAGTTTTTGGAAACATTCAGTCCCCTTTATTGCGTACTTGAAACTCCGAAATTCGTATGTTTATTGGGTTTTACAACTTTACAGCCCCAATAATGCGTTTGGGGATATGGGCATCCCTCCGAGTTATCCAAGCTTTCTTCATGGCGAGAGGGGCTGGAATCTTGTAATTTTTGTTGTTGTTTTGTTTTTTGTTGATTTTATCGCAACGTTTTTTTTTTTCTTTTTGATCCCTTCCGATGCAAGTGAATACAATTATTCACTTGTAATATGTCAATCAGCCAAAAATTTGTGTAACTATAACTATAATAGACTTAATATAGTTCTGAATAGGAAACCTGAAACGAAACCAAGTGAAAAAGTTTGTATTCGGATCGGTTATTGAGCCATCGTCTGGTTGTTTTGTCATAAAAATCATCAAGAATGTTTACTATATTAGCACCAAGCTCCGATTTGAATTTTTGAAATATCTATTATAGTTTTCGGTATACGAAGCGATGAAATCAATATTGCATTATAAAATACATTTTTCTATCGCGGTTGTCAAGCTGTTTGTTGGCTGATGTTTCCCATCATTGCAACGGTGTAGATCCCATATTTGATTTGGTGATTTACTTTGGTATATTTAGATTTTATATCAGTAAATGTACATTGAATACATTGAGAGCGCAATTTTATCAGCAAACCAGTGAAAACTGTTGAATATACGTATTGGATTTATCCTTTTTACAGTAACTAACTTTAATGGACTTATTGGTACATTACAGTCCTCTTTGCGCAACAACTACTTAACCTGCTGTTTGAATCGCTATTTACTGTAAAAGAAACGGTATTGAATGCAATAATATGGCCGGTTAAGTCGTTTCTTGATTCTTGTTGCTATATAAAATAATCAACATTCAGGCACTCGCACCATATAAATAACTGGAAGAAGCCAAGCTGGCCTGTATTTGGGCATGGTTCAGTTGTAAATTGCGTTTGCTTTCGGCTAACAACGATTGCGAATCCAATACTATTACTTTATTCGACGCGCATTGTTGTCATAATGTAGGCATAGAAAATCAACGAAGCGATATGCAAATTGTTCGTCCATGCTATTCCGACGCGAATTACTCGTGTAGATTATACGTGTAATTCGCATTATAACTGTATGACTGTTCGAATTATGACAAAGTGAATTCAGACACGTCAGACTTAGACATGTAAAAAAATCGATATATCGGCCTCAAAATTTCGATATTCATCGATAATTTCATTTTCCATAATATCGAAGTCGAAATTTTTAATATCGTCTTGACATGTCATTGACGTAACCGCTATCTGAGAAGTTCAAAATTGGCAATCTTGCTGTTTAGGGCCACGTTTTAGGTTCCATATAATAATTTTTAATCCATTGTTATTTGTTGGAATCATAAGATTAAGATCAACATCGATAGTATTGCAATTATAATACTATATTATTGTTAGTTTTACTTTAAATATCGTCGTTATCATAAGATTAACAATAAGAAAAATAAATCATATATATGAGTCCGAGATTCCATGTGAATTAATGATCACTGCGAATTGTTGGGAACTGTAATTAGTCCTGAAATCCATATACAGATGGCGCTCATGTGGACTTGCAATTTGTTCGATATTGATATTACCAAGACGATAATTCTATATCGATATATCGAAAAATTGAAAATATCGATTTCGACAAATATCGATATTTCATCATCGTCTGACAAGTCTAGTCAGACTAGAAGTGGAGAATCATGTTAAGTTTACGTTAGATGAAGAAAAGATCATCAGGGAATGATTTATTGACATCATCGTAATAGACTGATGCTTTTCTAGATTGTTAAATTGATAGATTAAATTTTCTGCTCGATTGTTTGTTGTTATTTGTGATGTGCACACATGTCTTGTAATTTCTGCATTTTATTTTTTGTTTACTGCGCTTTTTGTTATATTTTCTGCCATATTTCTCTTCTGTTGAACTTGCTTTTTGCCATATGTTCTTGGATTTGCACATTGCACACTTGTTGCTTGGTTTGTTGTGTTTTCTTTTTGTGTGTTCGCTGGCCTGCATCGGCGCCACTGATTTATTTTCATCGTTGCCAAATGTGTAGTGACCTGCCGGAGGAGGACACCTCGCCTACTGTGTTGCTACTTGGCTTCACCAGGATAACAACGTCGCCACCAGCAACGCATCCCCGTCGGCCACAGTCTCTTGCCCTTGCACCAGCACACAATCTACTTTCCTCGCACCAACAGCGCTCTAATCAGCACTGTTCCATCATCACCAATGAAAATTCAGCGCCACGTCCTCGCCCGGTTTCCATTGTCCATCCTTATACATTTCAAAGGCCATCATCTCCAGACGATGTTACTCCCGTTGGCGAAGGCAATCAATTGACCGAGGGTACGACGAAGATTGTTTCTTCTTACTCCAACCACTCTCTGAAAGATGGTTTTAATAACTCCAACGACAAGTTTAGCAACGTTAACAGTGATGGAGTTGTGGAGGAAACGGCAGTAAAGGAGTTGCCGCTAAGCGGAAGCGTGGAAAGTCGGGGAGCAGCGTCGACAGAGTCGTCTGGAACGTCAGGGACAGCTTCTTTTCACAGTGAGGGTGCCGGCGGAGGCAGTGCTTCGGCGAACATGGAGCATTCTGTCGATTCGATTGGCACGTGTTCGCTGGATGTGGATGCATCTGATGGGGAACTGCTGCAATCAGGTAGAGAAAGCGATGCATCTACACTTTTATTCAAAAGAGAAAAAGACACGACACAACAAATGCACCACCTTCGAATCTGTTCTTGTGATCCATTGAAACGAAATGCTTGTTTTCTACTAACTATTCTCGTTGATAGGTTATGAAATCATGATTGTGTGTGGTTTGTCTATCAATCGGTTTGGTTCTTTATTGGGTTTTATAGGTTATGTTGTAGGGTTTCATAGGTTATGTTAAATCAACCCATTAGGTTGGTTTGGTTTTTAAAAAACGTTACTGTTAAAACTTTCATCATTGATTTTTGCAAAACTAACTACAATAGAATACAACCTTGACCAAATCGATTTTGTTTTGGCGGGGACTCATACTTGAACATACTTGGCTTGCAAGGTTGAAGACAAACAATATTGTCATCGATTTGCCTACAGTTTTTCTGGTTTTATCGAGATCTATTTGTATTAATCGCAATTAAAACTATGTTATGTGGGTGTATTTGTGAGTATGCCAGCGCATCTTGCAGTGAGTGTATGTCAACTTATATCTGGCACAAGAAGCCGGCCGGGCAGTCGGAATGAATCGGAATGAGAACACTGCCAAGTGAATGTGTGGGACTCTTTGCTATCTCTTCGTCAGTATGTAAAGACACAGACTTCATTTGGAAATCTACATAGTTAAACAATTACTAGAACTTCGAAACAATACAGAAAATAAAATGTGAGAGGTGATTGTGCGGAATTGTGAAGACTTTTTCTTGTCCAGGACTAGTTTTGACGAAAAGTATGTCATTTGTTTAACGATACTTTTCTGCGGCATTTTGCGAGAAGGGTGGACGTTTCTCTTTTACACAATTAAGACATTACGTTTTTGGAGAGTGTGTTTGGCTGATGTCGTAGGCAAAATGATTGCAATCGCAAGTCTTCTTCTCCTTCTTGTTTAGGCATTTTGTTTGTTCCTACTTCAGTCAGGGTTTAAGTGGTCACTCCGTCTCTTACGAGGTCTTCCCATTTTTGCCACGTGGCGATTTATCTCGGGCTATTCGGACTATTTTTGTTTCGTCCATTCGCCCTACGTGCTCGATCCATTCAAGTTTTCAGTTTTTACACCATTGCGCAATGTCTTCTATGTTGTTGCAAGCTCTTCGGAGGTCTTCATTCTTTATCCGCTCTTGAAGAGTTTTGTCCTCTATGTTTCTCAGTATTTTCTTTTCTGTTGTTCTGAGTAGTCTCTGGGTAGTTGTCGTGTCTGCACGTGTTTCGGCTGAGTACGTTAGGTTAGGTCTAACTTCTGCCTAATATATGTTCACTTTAGCTGCTTTTCTTACGTGCTTATTGTTCCATATCGAATTTCTTAGACATCCTGCTACTCTCAGTACCTTTTCGACTTGTGCTGCTACTTCCTTATCCACTCCTGCGTAGCTTGAGATGTTTATGCTCATATATCGGAATTTGTTCACTTGTTGGATGATTTTTCCATCTTCTTCCAATTTGCACCTTATCGCAAGTGGTGCTATGACCATGCACTTGGTCTTATCTGAACCATTTCCATATTGACCGTTTTGCTGTCAGTGATAAACTGGTGGATCATTCGTTGAAGATTACCTTCGGTGTCTGATATTAACACGGCATCGTCCACAAAGCGTTGGTCCTTCAATTCTTTCTCTCGCATTTTGTATCCTCTGCCCTTCCGGCACTGCTATTTGTTCCATTATGAGGTTAAATAGTGTCGGGCTACTTGCAAGTCTAAATTGTTATAATTTAGTTATATTTTGTTCTTAAAAGATATTGGTAGGTTTTTATGTGGGACACAAGATTGGGGGACTTAACAGACTCCTGAATTGCATAAAATTCTTAAAATGCATTTCATGCAAATCTGAGACGGACAATTGCAATACTCTCCTTGTAATTGTCTAAAAGCTGAAAATATTTGATAAGTTCCTTACAAAATGATAAGATACGCTATTGATTGAAATAAAACATCTTTAAAATATGAAATATTTAATTTTAAGATTTTAAACTGTTTATTTGCAAGCTAAACAGTCTAAAAAACAAATTTCTAGAAGATAAACAGATAGAAATTAATTGAAAATGTTTTGTTTTTGTAGATTTATGCAAAAATCCATCAGTCGATACACTTCGCAGTGCGAGTATACAAACGCACAGCACACTCGGCGAAGATTTCGAAGAGCAGGAGCAGCACCAATATCGCCTGCCGTCGTATCTCAGTCTTGCGTGTACAGTCAACGGATATTCCCAGAGCACCAACTACGACCCCGTACGCTTGTCGAAATCGCGCGACTCATCACCGCATCGACCACTCGTCGACGCTGACTCGTCGGTTGTGCCCACGTACAACATTACCAACAATCTTCTTTCGCCGCCGAACGTAGTGCCCCTACCGCTGCCTCTCACAGACCGTTTTCGCCAGACTGTCGTCGTTCCATCGCCGAAGCACTATCCCCCCGCGGAGAAGATGACGGAACACACGCGAACCATGACGCATCACCACCAGGAGTTTTACTCGAAGAAACAGATGTTCATCTCGAGCGAGACGACAACGCGCAAGTATAACTATATTAGCGAGACGGTGGCGATGGATCGAGTTGATGCCGCATGCTTGGAGAAGACATTTAATGGCCATCAAGTGGTAAAGCACGAGAAGACAATGCTGAAGGAAGTGAATGGGCATGCGAATGGGCATATTAATGGTGGCGAGCCGAAGTCGTTTATTCAGCAGCGCGTGGAGAGGTTGTACGGGCCCGGGGCGTTGGCGCAGGGCTTTTTTGTGATGAAGCGACAGAAGTCGCGTAATTCCGAGTCGGATGCACAAGCGCCAGCAAACAGTTTGACTGTGAATGATGGCGATAAACACTCGAAATCGATGTCGGATAAGCTGCTGCTCGATGCGGAATATGATAACGATTCGAATATGAAGCAGAGTGCGAGTAGTCCCTCGCTGCCGGTGTTGCGTCATTTAACGCCGGAGTTTCGGGCGCAATTGCCGACGTTTAGTCCACGTCGTGGTGCTGACACGATTTTGCAAAAGAGCACGACGCTGCCACAGCTAAAAGGAACGGATATGGTCAGTAATGAAGTGCTCACGTTGACACAGAATGGTACCGAGACGAAAATAATCGTACAGGATGGTGAGACTTGTGCTGGAGGAAGCTTGAAGGTTCATGAGAATAATAATTGTCTTAATGGTAGCAGTTCCACTATGGAAAATGATCAGCACATTGATCTTCAGAATGGTGAGTTTTTATTTATATAATAATAATATTCAACCTTTATTGGTATTTCATATTCGCTTTACAATACAATCTTATAATATATCCACATTAATAACACTATAAAAAATCATAACAAATTATTAAAAGCTATAAAATACACTAACAAGGAGTTACAAATTAAAAACTTAAAAAAGGTAGATAATAAATAATAATTAAAAAAAACACCTCGACGACTAAGTTTAGTATACTACATTACCAACTCCTGCATCCCATCTCTTCGCCTTCTCCTTTGGTTTTTCTCCTGTACTATTCTTCTCACCATAGCCACCCTCTCCCTTTCCACACTCAGCCATATTTTCATACTCCTTTCACCCTCACAATCAATACCTTCTTCCCTCAATCCCATACATTCACTTGCCATGTGCTCCCACGTATCAACCCTATTCTCACACACCATACATCTCATATACTCTACACCCATATTATTATATCAATTATTTATGATGAGCGTAGTAGCCCAGTTGGTATGATCACTGCTTACCCCGCAGGGGGATCCAGGTCCAAATCCTGGTCGTGACAATAACACCTCTACAACCACATTAACATCTGTGGTTGTCGTTATAAGTCTTCTTCACCGTGGGCAAGTCTAGCAACCTACCTAAAAGGAATTAATATATTCATAGTTATTCAGAAAAAAAATCTGGAAAATGACAGGCCATTGGCCTAGGCCCGGTCAGCGACAAGGCGGGTGAACGAAGAAGAAGAATTATTTGTTGAATGAATTTCGTTCTAGTGTATTATACATATATTTAT
Source organism: Mimaenictus wilsoni (assembly GCA_027575185.1). Taxonomy (NCBI): domain Eukaryota; kingdom Metazoa; phylum Arthropoda; class Insecta; order Coleoptera; family Staphylinidae; genus Mimaenictus; species Mimaenictus wilsoni. The sequence continues at coordinate 735,012 of JAODAC010000006.1, read as the reverse complement.
GGGTTACTTCTTTTCATGTGCCTTTTATTTATTCCATGGCATTGCGTTTGTTAGCATGGTTCATTTGATAGCTTTAGATAAAATATGTTTAAAAGGCTGCCTTCATTAAATAATGTTTTAAATTATATTTTGTTTAGGAATTGTTACTTTTAAACTATAAATATTATATTATTATGTATTAGACATACATTTTTATATGAATGTTTATTGTATTCGTCATATTTTTCAAACTGACACAAGTCAATCGTTTTACAATCATTTATACACGTATTAATCATTTACATACATTAACCACGCAGCCGACAATTAGGTTTATTTATTTAAGTGTAACATATTTGAAAATTTTCAATGGATGCTTGTAAATTTATAGTGGAAGACCGTTCATAATTGTAACGCAACATGAAACGCGCACGTAAGAAGAAAATATCGCTGATTCGCGCCGACAATTGGCTATTACAACTTAATTTTATTGTATCGTATTCTATCTTGTTCGTTTTCTACGTAAAATTTTACATTTTAAAGTATTTTTGGTTGCTTTATATATTGATTGGTTTATTTTAGTTTGTTGATTAGTTTATTTTTGTGTTTAGAAGTCAAAGATGGACACTATTTCCTGCGAATTTTGGAGAATGAAACGATTCGATTACTACAACTGGCAGACAAAGCAGAAGCGGAACTCGCGGCCGGTGAGAGCAAGTTGAATGAGAATGCGAAAGGATTTCTGCGCTCAGCGTCTGGAAAGGCTCGTTTGTTGGTGTCGCAAAAAATGCAACAATTTCGAGGATTATGTACGAACAATTTAAATCAGGTAAGTTATTGAACAATTCATATACCCTTAATCTACAATTAGTTACAATATAGTTGGTAGATTTTATAGATTAATACAATTTAGATTAGGATAGATTAATTAAAAAGTAGATAGCCTGCTAAATGTTTGAAGTAAACGTTTCTTTCTGAGACCGCGGTGGGGGCGCAGGCGTCGACCCTCGAGGTCGGCCACCATTAAAAACTCTAATGGCGACTATCGCGACACCTCGGAGGCGTCGTACCTTCTAATTTTTTTCCTTCGGCATCGTCTATAGAAGAACTACGAATGGGTCCGGAGATTTCAAATTTATTTGTAGTTTAATTGATTAAAAAACATTTAAAAAAACTACAAAGTTATTTTAAAAAACGTGTTATAGGCTGATGGCGAAGCTTTCCCAACCACAAATCAAGATCTTCAAGGATTCTGGGATATGGTAATGCTACAAGTCGATCAAATTGATTCACTTTTCAAAGAATTGGATACAATGAGGTCTAATAATTGGCAGGAAGTTGTTGTAAGTATTACCGTATTTTCGAAATATTAAGATTTCCCTTTTTATATATTTTTATCTTTATTTTTCTTAAGTATTATTCCCGATTATTCTCTGACAAAAACAAAAGTGTTATAATTTGTTTTTATTAATTACTTTTTACAGAAACCTGTAGATACAGTCGATAGAGGCAAGGCAACTCGGTCAAGACTACCATCGTCGCAAGTGAATCGTGCCCGAAGTAATGCAGGCGTTGAAGAGGCACGCGCGAAGCGAGAGGCGCAACGCAAACTGATGATCGAGCAGCGGCGCAAAGCGATGCGCGAATCGAAAAGCAATTCGGCTATTGGCAAGGAGAGTATAGAAATTTTCGTGCCGGAATCAAGTTGATCGATTTCACACCACCAATGCAAGAAGAAACAACTACGAATCGCAAATAAGGTTATTGCTAACAAAATCAAAAGTATAAAGCGGGCGAGCAAGCGTTTATACACAATTTTGGCGTATGTACGCATAATTTTTTATTGATACCTAACCAAACTTTAATCAACTAATGCAATAAATAAGCCCAATTTTACATTAAAAATGAATATACTCAAAGGAAGTAAGAAAAACTTTTAAAGAAAAACAGCACTCAATACACTAAAATATATTTTTTAATATTTGAAATAGTATAGTATGCTTCGCATCAACTGTATATAAGTAAAATTATTTGTAAAAGATTGACTAATGCGCAAATTTCTTAATTTTTATAGTTTATCAAAGTCTCTCTTAGTATGCGTGCGTTTACTTGATTACATGGCAGCTTTCTACATCTATTTGTAAGATAAGAATGTGTCTTGACTGAACACTTGTCTGTTTTGTACATTTTTGAAGACTGATGAATAATGTTATGCAGCCAAACACACGTAACTTCTTTTCTTTACATATTAGTTCACAAAATTGTAACATGTTATTCATTTTAAACTGCTGCATCTTTTAAGCACATCCATGTACATTCCTCTAACACTTTTGAGACGATTCGTAAGTGTTTTGCTGCACCCAAAAATCTACATCTTTCTGCATTTTTATTAATTTGTTTAATCAGCTTTCAATGAAAAGTATTATCATGTTATTAATGATTGTTGAACTACGTAGAAGCGTTCGTTTCAGAGGCACGTAATGCGAGGAATGCACGAAAACATGCGATTTATTGGTGAATAGATTAATTTTTATAGCAAGATATCTAAAGTGATGGTTTTATAAGTTTAATCGTTAAAAAAACAATTATTTATTGAATGAATCTCGTACGAGTGTATTATACATATATTTATGGGTTATTTCTTTTTATATGTCTTTTATTTATTTCGTGGCATTACGTTCATTTGCAGATTTTTGCTTAATTTGATAGCGCTAGATAAAACATGTATAAGAGGTTGCCTTCATTAAACATTGTTTTAAATTTGTTTAAGAGAACTATTCGTTTGGGAATTGTTACTTTTAAACTATATGCGTATGTCTAATACATTTTTATATGAATGTTTATCGTATTCAATAAAATACAAGACGTTAATTCGATTCATTTGTTTTGATTCGATAAGTATAGTAGGCAACCCAAACATCAATAATGATATAACATTTATAATATAACATTTTTCGTTGCCAAATTGCTCTAATTGGATTATATTCTTATATCTTTCGACTAGATCAATTGCATATTCATTGATGAATTTTTTTTTCAAATTATCACAGTTTTCCAATTCATTACATGGGGCTATCCGAGCAGGGTCCTCTTTAACATTCAATTCTTGTTTAAATATTCTTTGGGAAATAGTTACTTTTTATTATATATTATAAATTTATACATATAGATATTGTTTTCTATAATATTTACGGATACTAGTTTGATTAATTTGTTTCTTAGGCAATCTATAGGCAACCCAAACATCAATTCACCATGTCTGACGTGCTAAAGATGTGCGAATAAATTTAAACTCATCGTGAATATTTTCATTAGAGTTATTGTAATTTTATTTCAAAATAACAGTATGTTAATTTCGCAACAACAAGATTTATCGCTTATATTAAAATTTTGAAAATTGTTATTTTTTGATTAAGTAGTCATTTAAAAAACAAGGAAGGCTGTTTGCTGATCAATTGCCGGACATATTCACACATTTGTTTTTTGTCAATAAATCGCAAAACTTTCAAATAGAAAACGCACGTTTTTTCTGTTGTCCCCTTGTAACAGTTTAGCAATTTTGTATAAATTGTACAGTGTTCGGTGGCGTCCAACCGCATCGAAACTACATCCGAAAACCAAACTCGAACAGAAAACAGAAAAATTTTCAGCGCCCGACAACGTAGCATCGCATTCGAATCACCCGCCAGTTTTGGTATGTGCAATTCGTCGATTAATCTATTCCGGTTACCGATAGCCATTTGCTTTCTTTCCGCAGCGCTGAAGAACGCTCGCTCGTGGGCCGTCGTGTCCGATCGTGTCGTCGTGCCGTCTTTGTCACACCTTTGCGGATTGACGGCGAAACAGAAGTGCGTGACGAGGCAAACGAGTAGCGGAGGAGTGACAGTGCGACCGTTAATGCGCATGCGCACACTCACACAGGAAGCGCTACGGCGTGCCATCGCAAGGCAGACGACCTCACACACAGCAACGCAAGCCATCGCCGCTTAGCTACACGCAGCCACGCAAAAGCGCCACGCGAAGCACACCGCACATATACTCATTCATTTTCGTCGGGCACCTACACACCACCACACGCATCTCGTATAGTCTCGCACACCGTACCAACCGACCAGCGCGCGCTTCTCTCATTCACTCAGCGCTTCGACGCAGTTTATTTCCGCCACAAGAAAAGTCGCCGCGAGTACCTTTCAGTAAGTCGTCTCGTCGATCCATTTTTGCTTGTTGAAGAGATCTCATCGTGAGGCACTTTTTATAAAACTGTAAAAACGTGAGTATTCTCTAATAGTTACGTAGAAACTAAATGTAGTGCGTAAGTGTAGATTTGGTTGTGTGCGTGCTACACAGCAAAATGTGCTGTGATGGCGCGGAATCATCGCGACTGAGGGAACCCGCACGAGGTATATAGCCTCGCCATTTGTATAAACCTCGCTGTTCACAACAAGAGCGAATGTATCCTCGCTTTTCAAATTTATAGAAACGTGCAGCTAACAATCATGTAGTAGCAAAGCGTGGTTTCCATTGTTGCCCTATTTTCATTTGCCCTATATTGCACGCTTCAAGGTTGCTATCAATTGTGTCCATTAGGTAGGTGCACACATCTCGTCGCGACTTATGCACGCACTACGCATTGGAAATATTGAAATTAGCAATGGCAGCATGTCGACTTAGGTTCGTGTGTGGCTACCAAACACCTAAACTTTTCATGTTTGGTAGTCACGTTTGGCCAAATTATGCCCTTGACAAAACATGATGTCAATTCACCTCTTCACCTGGTGTGTTCTGTTCTAGATGTTTTTACATTGTTCTTAAAACACGTGGTAATAATACATTGATGTGGTTACTGGCGAAATCTATTTAAGAATGACATTGCTAACAACCAATGTCCTAGAGTAATTCCCGTTATTACAGTGAATTGCTCGGTTGATTTCTATAGTTGTTCCTCCCAATTATGCTTGATTTCGCTGTATCTCTAGATTTTTTTATACAGTTTTCTCACGTTTTGTAAGGTTTCAATTTTCACTTTTAGGCCGATGTATTTTACTTTAAGATTTCTTCTAGTTTTGTACTTTGTTTTTCATCTGTTTATTCCTGTTGTTTCATTTATTTGTTTCTGAAGATTTGGGTTGACTAATGAAACATGTTTATAGATATGTTTGCTGATTCTACATAATTTACTGTTACTTGTGTGATTTGTTATAGTCCCGATGAGTCATTTCGGTGCGTCGCAATAATTAATCATTTAATTATGGTTTTAAGCGCGATTTTACAACATGTATCGAATAGTTTTTCGTTTACACATCATTTTACGTTTGTGGAGTAAATAACTGATAAATGTTAATGTTTCAGAAATTTTTGTATGAGTCAAAAGGTAGAAAAACCAGTTTTATCCGGTCAACGCATCAAGACCAGAAAAAGAGGTGAGTTAGAAATAGAAGCAATATTTTACAATTGCAACAGTACTTGTAAAAATAACATGTACATTTGTTTCAAGATGAAAAGGAAAGATACGATCCAGTAGGTTTCAGAGATGCAATAATCTCTGGACTGGATAAATGCGCAAACGACTTTGAAGCAATCTCCCGCCTGCTCGACACCTCCGGTAACAGATTGGACTACCGCCGCTATGGCGAGTGCCTCTTCGACATCCTCATCGCCGGCGGCATTCTCGTGCCGGGCGGCGCGCTCTCGCAGGAGGGCGACGGGCCGTACAAGACGGACGCGTGCATCTTCTGTACGCCGGACGAGATCAGCATGGAGCTCATGAAGAGCTGGGAGCAGGTGTTCATCAAGCTGATGCGCCGCTACAAGTATCTCGAGAAGATCTTCCAGGATGAGATCAAGAAGATTCTGCTGTTTGTCAAGTACTTTACGCCCGTCGACCGCAGGAAGCTGTCGGTGATGGCGATGCTTTGGCTGTCGAACGGCAGCGTGCCCTTCAACGCCGTGCTCGTGCTGAACAACTCGCATCTCGTCAAAGACCATCTGGCGCTCGACTTTCTCATCGACGTGTTCAAGTGGTGGCGGCAGGAGAAGGGCGTCGCCTCGTTGCATTCGGCGATCAAGAAGAGCCAGATCGAATCGCAGCTGATAAGCTTCGTGCCCGACACGAAGCAGTCGCTGCTCTACTTCCGCAACGCCTTCCTCGACAACGGTCTCGACGAGATCCTCAAGCTCTACAACGACCAGCATCAGCTGCAGGCGAAGAAGGAACTGCAGACGATGATTGCCGACGGGCTCGCCGACGGCAAAGGCCACAAGGATCTCGTCGCCGAGATCAAGGAGTTCTCCCTCAAGGAGAATATCTCTGACCATGAGATTGTCTGCATTATTTGGACCACCGTTATGAATATTCCAGATTGGAACAAAAAAGAGGTGAGTTTATTCCTCTCTCTATCTCTCTCACCCCAATAGTGTTGAACCTTTGAGTAAATACTTTAAATATTTACTCTTTCACTTTGGGC
>JAODAC010000006.1:682004-718571 GCA_027575185.1 Mimaenictus wilsoni | reverse complement strand
ACTCTAACTTTACTTAAAATTTAGAAGCATATAGACAAGAAGTTTACGAATGGCTAGACAACGTTGACAATGAATTATTGGAATTTAATCAAATTTGCACGAAATTAACCTGGGATATGATGGTATTTGGAGCTGATGATAACGCCAAAACAAAAACTAAAGCAATTGCACAAGCACGACTTGCATGGAAGAATCGTGTTTGTGATACGAAATTCGATAATGAGTTATTAACTGAAGAACAGAATAGAAAATTGTACGTTCTTTGTCGTGGGCCAAAATTTACCGAAGCATCTGCCAAGTAAGTGTATTTTTAAATTGTAAAAAGTGAACATGACTTATCACTTATAAACATGCAGGGTTGAAATGGAGGTATTAAGCTTAATGCATATAGCCTATGATCTCCAAGTTTGCTTCAACGATTCAGTATCCACACCCTTAGAAAATCTACGAGAACCTAAACAGGATAATTTTGATTATCCACAACCTGGCGAGTGTTTAATGGCCGAACCAGACCTGGAATACTTAATCAAACGCCAGGACTTAAATTCCGAGCAGTTATCATTTTTATGGTATACATTCCATAACAACATTGGTGCAGCAATGAAGAAAATTTACCCACGAGTGGTAAAAAGTCAAAATTTCGTCGCTCGAGCGAATGGTTACGATGATATGGGGGATCTATGGAGAGACGAACTTGAAATGCCGAATATCGAACAACAGGTTGAGGAATTTTACAGGGAGATCTTGCCTTTATATGAGATACTACACGCAGTTATCAGGCATAAATTGTTGATTAAATATGGACAGAAGGAGATTGATCCGACGGGACCATTACCTATTCAGTTAACAGGTTATTATTTTTAGAAAAGTTATGAAAAGTGACTTTAAAGGATTTTTACCAGGTAATATGTGGGGACAAAACTGGGGAGCTTTGATAGGTCTATTCTTCAGCGGGAATCAGACTTTGGATCTGGATAACAGGCTTAAGGAGAAAAACTGGACTGTTCAGGAAATGGCGGTGCAAGCTGAGGATTTCTATACTTCCTTAGGTCTTCCTCCAATGACGGATAAGTTCTGGAAATATTCCATCTTCGAAGAGCGTGAAAATTCTACTATGTGTCATGGTACCGCTGCTAATATGTTTAATGGTGACGACTATAGGTATTTCTTGTCTATATTTTTGTAATTTACAGTCTTGTCTTTTACAAAGAATCTTTGTTATATAGAATTTTACTGTGTGCTAAAGTAAACATGGAAGATTTATATGTTATACATCATGAAATGGGACATATTGAATACAACATGGCGTATTCCCAACAACCTGCTGTGTTTCGCGTAAATTTAATAAATATTCTAAATACACCCATATATGTTGAATTGTGCTGCATTAATTCTAGGAAGGAACAAATTCTGCATTTCATGAAAGTATTGGCGATGTGATAATGCACGGAGTAATGGTTCCTCAACACTTGCACCGCTTAAATTTATTAACCGACCAAGAATTACTTTCCGGGGACGTCGATATGTTTCTACTATTACAACAAGCTTTGAGCAAGATCCCAGAAATTCCTTTCGGCCTCATCGTCGATAAATATAGATGGAATATTTTTAATGGCAAGATTACTGAGGATATATACAATCGAGTTTATTGGAACATGAATAACGCACTGCGTGGGATTACAGCACCGGAGCAACGCAGCGAGGAATTTTTCGATGCTGGTGCCAAGTTCCACGTACCGGATAACACCCCTTATATTAGGTTCCATTTTCCTGTAAGTAGCTTAGAGTAGTACATACCTAATGGGCTCTTGTTTGTTCGCAGATACTTCTTGAGCAGCATTTTGCAAATGCAAATTTTCAAAGGACTTTGCGACATCTCCTTGTTTGGAAAATTCCAAGATGACACCAGCACATCCTTTGAGGATGAAGAGATTAAGATGCCGCTGCATCGGTGTGATATTTACGGGTGCAAGAAATGTGGCAAGATTTTAGAGTAAGTACATAAAGCCATAAAATGCTGTTACAATGTAACATTTTACATAGATGAGGTTTTAACAACATAGAATTTTCTCTTTCTCAAATAAAAATACATCTGGTAATATGTTAGGTGTATAAAAACAAACAAATGGTATGAAATTGAATTGAATGGTTGTTCCAGGGATGCAATGTCATTAGGCGTGAGTGTTCACTGGACTCAGGTGTTGAAGAAGCTCACTGGTAAGGACTACATCACAACAAAACCATTGCTGGATTACTATTTGCCCATCTACGAATGGCTAAAACGTTACGTCGAAGAGAATAACATCCCAATTGGATGGTAATCCGCCCGCACTTAATGGCGGCTATTTCCAAAAGTGTAATAACATTCTCAAAATATATCCCTCAATATAAAACACATGAATTTCATTAAGGCTTTTTACTCCGGGTTAAACCAAAAATTAATATTTTGCAATATGTCGATGATATTATGAAGATAATCCAGTATATGTGTTAATGTGGATAATTTTGATTTTCCTCAATCAAGCTGAAATTTTTTGTTATACCTAAAATTCTTAATCAAACTACAAGACCTAATTTCAAACAACTATTATTTGCCATACAAAGCATTCGCTACTTTTAATGGATCAATGGTTGGAGGACTTGGATTTTATTTGAACAGTCGAACTTGAAATACTGGGTATCAACAAGTAGAAAAAAGCTGCCGTTATCGAGGTATTTCGCAGTTATCAGTCGTTGATAAGATATGGCCAGGAGCATATTCATTTTACAGAAGGGCATTAGCAAGAAATATGTCTGGACAAAACTGGGACTTTGATTGGTCTGCTCTTCAGAGGAAATTTGGTTTTAGATTTAAATAGCAAGTTTAAAGAGAACCAGTCAAATGATTAATAAATTCTTGGTGTAACAGTAATGTCCAATTAAATTAACGATTATAATCTGCCCATCTGCGAATAGACAAAATGTTCAAGAAAATGACATCCCAATCAGATGGTAATGTGTACCTAAGGTTATTCCTAAAAATATAATATCATTCTCAATAAAATCTCTCATAAAACAACATCGAGTTTCATTAATCGTTTATTACATCCGCTACTAAAAATTAATATTTGTTAATAGACAAATATGTCGATAAATATTATTATAAAGATAATGAACTTTCCTCAGTATACATTATATAGGCACAATGATTATGTGTATGTAAACGTGGACACATAATAGTTACAAATATATTAAACAGGCACTAAGTATACATCGTAAAACCTTTAAAAACTTAATAAATTAATACGTTTGAAAAGTGTGTAAGTAAAATTGGCACAAAATATATCATACATATGCGTATTTGATGTAATTTTAATCGAATAAAAAGCATTTTGCAATTAGCACCATTACAGCTATTTAAGGCCACTTGCCGTGTTAAGTAAAGACTAATCTATTCCAAACGGAATGTCTTCGAAGACGATTCCTGTTTGGTACTGCGCACGGTTTGCACAGTTTTGCGCTCGGTGACATGCTGTGTGGTGGATTTCGTCACCTTCTGCTCCAGATTGCTGATTGGGTCCCCTACGATTTGCGAACTCTGTTGGAACGAAGACGTCTGATAATTGGATCCGTTTTTGTAGAATTGTGCCGTCGGTTGTTGCGTGTAAAACTTCTCAGTTGCAGTATAAGACATTGGGCCCGTCGATTGTTGAAAGCTTTCGAACTTGTTTGAGACAGTTTTGTAACCACCTGGGATTTTATACGTATTTGTGCTGGACTCGCTCTGTGTGAACGCGCCGTCCGGCGGGGGATAGTCCCCAGCTGGTTTACCAAATGTATTGAAAGACTTGTCAATCGAACCGTAAATATTGGAAGAATCTCGGTAGATGTCACTTTTGGGTGACATAGGGCCTGGGGAACCTTGGAAAGATTTGGCCGAAGTGGGACTAAATGTTCGGGACTCGTAACTGGGAGAGGTGCGTTTGCTGGTGTCGTATGTAGGCGAGAGGATTTTCGGAGGTTGGTCATACGTGGGTGAGGTGACGGAATACTTGGGTACGCTCTCAACACTCGGCGATGTTGGCGCGTACTGCTGGCGCGATGCATACGTGGGACTCACTGGGCTGACCTGATGGTACGCTGGCAATGTGGCACTGCTGTAGCCGACTGGGCGCTCATAGTTTGGCGAAGAAAGAGTGTACTTTGGAGAAGCAGGGCTTGCCGCTGGCTGATGCGGCCGGAAAGCAGTAGGATTCGAATTACTATTTATGTAGTTGTTAGCAAACGGCGATGGTTTAATTTCTGGTAGTAGATTAATCGTTGTCGGTTTACGCAGAGAGTTCGTGTGGGAACGATCGTTGCTCTGAATATAACCGTAGCCAGTGTCGTAGTTCGTTTGCGTGGTGTACGTATTGTTACTTGGGCCCTCGAAACTGCAACCATTTAATAATTATTATTTTCCCCATTAATACCTTCTTCTGGTACCTTGTTGCATGCCAATGAAAAACAACCCATAGAACAAATAATGCAAGCGCATACCTCGAGTTTATCGTTTAGTTCATCCTTAAAGGTCTTCTTAGCGGTATATTTAATATCAGCGGCGTGCTCAACTTTACTCTCAACTTCGACGTGCTTATATTCTGTTCTGTGCAAACTAATTCTACTGTTACAAGTGCAACTATATAGATTAGGTGACAAGAGACACACATTAGGTATTGCTAGTTAGAAAGAAGAAGAACCCAAAACAAAATTGCAAGCCAAATCACAGTATAACTCCATTTATATAAAATATTTTCAGGCTTAATTCAAACCAAAAAGTTAGGGGTATCAAAAAATATTGAAATATCTGTAACTATCCAAAGTATCGGCACCGAACGTTTCGATATATCTGAGAATGAGAATTTCTTAATACTTTCGATACAAATTCATATTTGTATCGAAAGTTTTGATGCCTCTATTAGAAGCTCATATAAATGAAGATCTATGGTACAAAATATACATTAATTGTAAATATGTAAGCAAATTATACCATTCCACATAAAAACACAAATCAAGCTGTTAGTAATGGGTTAGGACACACACCTCAAACTCACCGCATTGATCCTCCATCGTAGCCACTCTGATTACCATCAGTTTCATCTCCGGAGGTATCGCCACCTTTTAACTTGTATTTTGCCTGACGAATAGCAAAAAGCATGCCTCTCGCCTCATCCAACTCTCGCTCAGCGCGCAAAACGTTGGCCTGTGCGTCCAACTCTTGCGCCAAGCCTCCAACCATCTTCTTATTAAGTACCAACGAACGTTCTTCCTCACTACTAATCGCCTGTCTTGCAGCCAATACCAAATTATCGGTGCTTTTGATGACAGCATTTCCAGCTTGTTGCAGACGACGCGTCGCTTCTGTATCCCCCTCAGCCTTCACCTTACAAGCAACTAAAAGTTGCGCCGTCGAACTTGCGACTTGCTTCGCCGATGAAATCAACTTCTCTTCACTGGACTGACCCAATACTAGGCCGTTGGCACTCTCCACAAGACTATGCGTTGCCGCAGCCACCAAACGAGCGGCTGAGATCAACCCTTCCGACCATTGACCATCGTCTGACGACGATAACGGTGTGCTGCTGATTTTACCATGATCGATCAGTTCCCTTTGAGCAGCACTCGCAGCTTTTACCAACGCAGACGTCGCTGCAGTGATCGACTTCGCAGCTTCGAGAATCATCTCGTCAAAGTTCAGGGTTTCGTCCAGTTCGTTATTCTGTAAAATAAAACACCGCATGAAACTGGATGCATTTTATGGGATGTGATACAAACATGTTAGAATGTGGAGAAAAGTTGTTGTTAATTGGTAGTAAGTGCCAATCACTGTAATAATATGTTTGACTCCTGGGTGCTTCTTAAATTCGACAACCAAGAATATCAAACATATCTCACAGTAATCGGCTGAACGATTAATCCATCTGAAACATGGTTAGGCACACTCGCAAACACACACCACGAACATGGGTGAACAATAATAATTACCTTGATTGTTTTGCGTGGTCGTAGATTCGCGAGACGTTTTGCAGCCGCATCAATCGAAGCAGCAGCTCCCAATAGTTCATTCTCGGCGATAACGGTAGGATCTTGCGGGTCAACCCAATCGGCACCTTTGAGAAGCTCAGCAACAGCGACCAATTCAGTGCATGATTTCGCAATATTCCTCGCAATCAAAGGCAACGTGTGCTTGGCATCAGCCGAATTTCCTTGCAGAATCGCAATCAACAACTCCCGATACTGCTTCGCACAATCTTCACCAGCTTCCAAAGTGCGCGTCTTCAAAACTAAAGTCTCTGCTAGGTATTCTGAAGCAGACTTGCTGATTATCAACATATCGCTAATCACACGTCGTGAGAGATTGGCAGCGGCGATGATGTCTGTCTGTTTATTACTAATTCCAGCAGAAACAGCCTTTCCGGTTGCCTTAGTGATCTCCTTCGTAATGCGAATGATGTCTTCAGGACTAACATTCGGCTTGCAGCCTTCCAACGCACGGAGTTGACGCATTTCCTGCCAGATTGCCTCTACTGTAGCCTCCAAAGCCTGTGTACCACGTGTATGTTCATCTTCGACAGCCTTAACGGTCTTCAACAGCGATGTTACGTTAGTCACCATAATCTGCGCAAAGAAACGTTATTACTAATCACCGGCTCGCAACGACCCAACTTAACCAACACACATGCGTTTATTCAAAAAATTCCTAGATAAATATATCGTAGCGAGTTTTGTGGGGCGAAAGAAATGTTAGTCTAAGTTTGGTATGGAAAATTAAAAGATAGAGAAGCGCACACATCAATGTTACACAGCATGTCGTCTCGTTCACAAGAAATACACCAAATACATACCAACAATACAAATGTGGTGTGTTTAAAAAAAGTTAACTTTATGATGATTGATGTCATACACAAAAGAATATATTTGGATAAAAATACATAGAAAGATAGAAGAATATTGATCGTTTTTTGGATATAAGAAATAATATTCGCGATTATACTGAATAAATACTGAAGATTAATAAATTATTGCAAGAGAACCCAAACAGAGAACACGATATTAAGTAGCGATTATACACTGTGAGATGTCAGTTTGTAAATCTGCATTAATGTTTTCGCAGCTGTCGCTTAATATACGCAGCAACTCTTCCTCTTGGTCAGAAATCCACCAATCGGTGTCTGAATCCGGAACCTGTCAGCCAATTAAAACATGTGTTACAAAATACCAACGCCCTTCCGCAGATCACATCCAGTTTTGTCAGTATTTGCAAATATATAATACGTTGCCCAAAATATTTGGGAAATGGTCAACAGACTGAATTCAAGTGGACTTTAAATGATAACACATGTTTTAATCAAATTCGGAATTATAGAAAAGGTCAGTAATCATTTAAAGTCCACACCAATTGCAAATTAATGGCCTATGGTAATAACCTCGCAAAATGAGTCAGGTTAAAGGTAGTTAAGGTAGTGGCATTAGCAATGAAATTTGATGAAGGGCCTACCTTGGCGCTGTCTTTCAGATGTAGCATTGCAGGATCGTTAACTGGTTTGCCACTGGCAGTTTTAGTCGCTTGGATTAAGTCACCCAAAGCGCTCGCGACATCTTTAACGGCATTGATCAGCATCACTTGGGAATCAGGGTTGTCTGGACCGAGACTTGCGGCACCAAATTTCACAACTTCAGCCAGTTGAACTAAAGAAATAAAGTTAATGATGATAAGAAATTTCGAATCGCGATCTTGGTAATATTAAAAGTTACCTATTGTTGTAACAGCATTTTGGGCTGCAACTGCAAGCTGTTCCTGACTGGATGCTGCACCTGCCACCAAAGTTTTAGTATCTTCAACTAAAGCCTTGGCAGTCTTTAGAATATTCTCCCGATGATCAGCGAAGAGTTCGCCTTCGTTCTCAGGATTAAGGTTACCAGCCGTGGCAAACATGATTGTCGTGTCGAGGTCACCAATAATACCGGAAACGGTAGATGCAGCATTGATACAAGCCTGAGTTCCTCTGGAACCCGACTGTAATGTTGCCAAAACGCGTGCAACCTTTTCAGCAACATTGCGCGATGCATCGCCCATGTCTCTCAACGCCATCTCATCAGCTCGCACTTGGCACTCACCACCGCTGCGCGCCAACTCAACACAGGCACCACCCAAAGCCTGAACCGCCTCCCGCACCTTCATGGACACCTCTATATTTGTTGAAGCGGCAGCGGCGCCGATACTATCGTTCGATAACTGCACATACTTGTGTTGTAAGTCAATAGACAATTGTCCCAACCTCTGAGGGTCAGTCGAAGCCTTTGTTGACATCTCACCAGAAATCTTGGCAATATCTTTGGCACATTGAACCATTCGGGTGTGGAAGTCTCCGTAAGATATGTCTCCATCAGTCATAATTAGCGAAGCCCGATTATCTGTCAACTTACTCATCGCCTTGAAAATTGACTCAACCACGCCCTGAACAATGCCACTCTGTGCTGAAAGCGTCTCCACATTCGATCCCAATTCGCTGAGACATTCCTTCACAATATTGACAGCTTCATCAACCTCTGGATGCAAATTAACTGCCTTGGGATTGCCCCCACAATCTTTAGCAGAATATACCAATTGCAACGCCGATTCAGTGACGCTCTTTAATTGATTGAGCAAAATTTCTTGTTGCTTGGAGTTGGTTAGATTTGAAGACACTCCGATTCCACCTTGTACCAAAGGCTCGAAATATTGCACCATTTGGTTGATGCCATGGCCCAAATGCTCGGCTTCGAATTTGGCAGAGTGCCTTATGTTATCGACCACATCGGCCAATTCAGCAGCGGAGCGTCCCACTTGTTGATTGTACGCCGGGAGGGTCACACCCCGTTTTGGAGCAAAGGACTGTGTGCAAATATCCATATATGCGGTATCGATTGATCGTAGGTGCTGGTTGAGAACCTGTTCAGCTTGGTCACAGTCGGCTTGTCCGGGCGCTTTGTCACGAATAGAAGACGCCAGTTTAATCATCGAATCAGAAAAACCTTTCGAGTTGGTAGCAAACTGTTGCCAAGTACTTGGATCCTTCGACATGAGGACCAAATTCTTCGATGTGTTGATCACCGCGCATGATGTATCAATCAAACGACGACCTGCGTTAATAACTGGCTCCTGTGATTGGCGAGCAGTGCTGGATATTTTTGCAGGGACACTGACAAATTCGCTGGAGTTGGCATACATGTATAAACTATCAACGGCCTCTGTAAAAATAAAATAACATGCATGAATAACTGGACATTTCTGATGAAGATTTTTGCTCAAAAAAGTTGTAAACAAAAATCAATTAAGTCGTGTCACTTATTAGGTTTTACAGTGCGTTCAAAATGGCATAAAATGGTATTAATGAATCAAAATTACCAAGTAGCGGTTTAGTAGCTTCACGGCACTGATGACGATTTTCCTCTGAATAGTTATTGTCGAGAGCTTTGATAGCCTTCACCAAGTCAGAGGTGGAGTTGGCTACGTCGCGTGCGCTTTGCACAAAACTACGCTTAGCAACAGGGTTAGTGGTTTTCGAACTAGCTGTGCGGCACGCATTACACAGGGCGCTTGTGTGTCTGGCTATTACGGTAGCCGCTGCCAGGACTTCCTGCTGCACACTTGAAAACGATGTCAACACGGAGCAACCCTTGTGAATCGCTTGAGAAGCACGCGCAAATTGTGCTTGATCTACCAAACCTGGTTTTCCTGCCACTGATGAACTATCTGATACGCCAACCTATTAATAGAAAAATATATAAATGCATTGTCAATATAAGTATACGATTTGGATTTCGTAAACTATATAAACTAAAGATGGGTAAACTTACAAGGTAAGCTGCTTGAGCAGCAGCTTCAACCAAGCAGCAAATTGTCCCGCTTACAGTATTCACATTCTGACTGAATTTATCATGATCGGCTGTCTTCGCACTTGCTGCAATCCCTTGTAATGCCTCCCCTAATACTTTGCTGCGTTCAGTGACGGTGTCCAGACATTCATAATATGTCCATTCATTGATCGGCTCTGATGGATTGTCCAAAATAGGTTTCATTGCCTGAATGTTACGCATTGCATTATCGCACTCTGCTTGACCTGGTGTTGCACTCGTATAGACGGTTAACAAACTGTTGATGCTTTCAGTAACAAAGCGAGCAGCATCCGCGAGCTGATTCCTGCCGTTTGGCATGTTCGGATCAACAGAAAATTGCTTAGCAATCGTGAGTAACTCACTAGATGATTGCGAAACGGTAGTCAAAGAATGAGCCATGTGACCACGTGTTTGATTATCCTGGGTTTGTCCGGCCAACTCCATGGAAACTTGCAGGAGTTCATGGTAAGCAGAAGAAAAGTCTTTAGCGCTTGATGCCAACTGTGATGGACTACGTGCTGTGTTAACAACATCAGAACTAGCTGCGTTTAAATTATTCGCCGCTGTTCCAAGTTCTTTCTGTAGTTCTCCATAACTCTTTTGTGTCGGTGGAAATTTATTGCCACTGATCGTATGCGACCATTCTTTGATACAAGTGATTGCAACGTCAACGTCACGTTGTCCCGGAAGGCACGCCAAAGTTTTACCTAGCGAACTGCTAACATCTCGAGCTGCTTTCTGCATGTTTACAGTAACTCCCTCGTTGCCGCTAATTGCACTGCGTGTTTCGTTTAGTAGAATGGCGGAGTTTCCAACAACTTCCTGGCCAGCGTTAATAATATCCCTTTGAACATCTTTATCGTCCACGGTGGCGGCAATCATTCGAACCGCTCCGGTCAATTGGCGCAGATTCTGAGCTGTATCTCGTGCCGCTTGTGCCGTGTACGCCTCATTGCCCTGCGAAGTTGCCGTGAGCAATTGCGCAACGCTCTGGTTGACCAACTTGACGCTAGCAACCAACTTCGTGGCGCCCTTCTCGGTGCTATCGCCCGGGAGTGGCTTAATCGCAAAGTTTTCCAGCGCTCGCTCAAACTCTCGCAACTCATCCTTTAGATCGTCGATAATCTGCGACGCGGCGTTAAGCCCCAATCCCTGGCAGACCGGCTGCGCTCTGCTCATCGCCGAGCGGAGTTCAACGATATCCGAATCGAACTGTTGTGTGGTGGAGCTGAGCTGTTGCGAGACATGCAAATCAGACAGTGTTGGGATGGTCGATCGTGATGATTGCACAAAGTTGCTCGCAGGATGTAGGAATACCTCGGCGACGTACATCAACTCCACCTGGGTGTTCGTATCCTGTGGATCTTCGCTCGACGTTTTGATAGAGTTGACCAACGGTGGAATGGTTTCGGCAAGATCCTGTGAATGGGTAATAAGCTGTTCCTGCGTTGTTTGATTGGTGTTGAAAGTGTGCGATGCCTGCGCAACTTGTATGCACTGCGTTGCGGTGGATACAGCACGACGTGCAGCGTGATTAACACGCTCAACAAGTTTGGCACGCAGTGCCGGTGTAGAAGTTGCAACGGTCGTGACATCTCGTAAATATTCCGCACTCGCCCTAAGCGTATCTTGATAAGAGATATCCTTTGGATGGTTGGCACATTGACGGGCTGCCTCCACCATTCGTGCGGTTGCATCCGCCAAGGTTTTCGCAGCGGCGAGTAGACGTTTCTGCACGTCGGAATTATCAACCTGTCGCTCCGCATCCGTCTTAATACTTTCAATAAGTTGTGCGGTGGCTGCACCCAAAATACGCGCTTGCTTCAGCATTTCATTCGAATTCTGAGCTGCTGTAAGCTTATCGGTGGTAGCGTAAATCTTCTCCACACTCGTCTCCTGAATGGATTCCTTCGCCTTATGATCGCCAACAAGTTTAATATGATTGAGTAAATCATTGAGAGTGCGTGTTACATCAGCGGCGGCATCGTGGAGTTTTCTCAAAAGCTCCGAGTTGCCGCAACTATCATTGCAAATACCGACAAGATTTTCGACAGCTTTCGATACTTCGCGAACAGCGGTGGTTAACTGTTCTTGGCATGCTGGCGAATGAATAGTAGGGGCTACAACCTGAGCACAAGCAACTAATTGAGAAGTCGCTAATGCACATTGGGTGGCAGCACCGATAACGCGATTTTGCACCTGCTGATCTTCGCAAGTCGCAGCAATATTCTTAGCACTGAGGATCAACGCGGCTGTGGTGTGAGCCATCGCCTTGGCCAGAGATAAAAGCATGTCTTGGACTTCTTTACTTTCCACAGACTCATCGCCGATGGTGGCTAACACTTGACTGCTAGCATCTCCAACGCGTGACGCGGCGCTTAGCAGAGTCTGGCGCGAGTCCTTGGACTCTGGTTCTGCAGCTCGCAGCAAGTCACTGAAAGCAGTTACCAATTTCCGGGTCGCGTCTAGCAGTTTATCGCCCATATTGGTGTCTTCCATAAGCGCTGCGATGACACGGACATCCTTCGTCATCTCCGGTAGATTGGAGCCGATCGTATTGATCGCAGCACCAACAGCAGTATGATCTATTTCATCGGTTGGCCCAGATGTTAACGTTACAACCTAGATATTTAAAGACATAATTACCATCCAGGCCTCATAAACCCTAAACAATAGAAATTTCAGAAAGTATCGTTTCTTCTATCGATACCTCTGGAACATATCACATACCTGAGCAGTGGCTGCATTCATAGCAGCTATCTGCGATCCGACATTCTGCTTGCGCGTATCCAGCGTCACCTGCTTCCATTTCTTCGCCTGTTTGTCATTACCCAGCTCGGGGAATTGTGCTTTCGTCTCCAGCTCGATGACGGACTCCTCGATTTTCGTCTGAGTCGTTTCGATCGTCGATAGTAAGGCACGTTGTGGCTCGGACAAAACAGAGGTAACTTTTGTTTGTTGCATCTGCAAGAATAAACCCATCCATAAATATCCATAATTCTCACCCTTCACGAAAAACAACGTCACAAGGATGCAAAAGGAAGTATGTACAAAGAAAGAAAGCGTATGTACCTACTCGGATGACTCCTTCACCAATTCAAATTCCAATCGAGAGGCAGACATGCAAGCACATTAGAGAAGTTATTCAAATGCTGTCATAGAACGTTAGCTGTTAGTTTTTGGGTGGACACATATAGAAAAGAAAAACAAAAATCAAAACCTACCGAAGGCGGGGTGTGTGCCATATCAGCTTTGCCGCTAACTATTGAGAGTTGTGCGTTACCCATATGACCCATACCGTACGGTTTCATTCCTAACCCAACCGAAACGAAAATAAAACAAAGACAAAATCATAAAAAATGAAGTTTTGTGTATCCTACTGACGTCGAAAAGGGGAAATAGCTTACCCTCCATGTTGCGGCCAATCACGACCGGTTTCGCAATCGATTCGGCGTTAACTTTGCGAAGTTTGTTGGTTTCATGTTGGAAAATAGTGGCCCTGTGAAAACACAATTCCAAACCGTGTAAATTACATTCAAACATTGTTTCAAGTTATTAATGCAACATGACGCATATTGAAAAATTTTATATTAAAAAAGGGAAAATGATTTTAAAAGAACTTACTTGTGTGGTGCAACACTATCTTCAACCATAGTGGAACCCTCGTCGCCGTCAATACCAAGATGATCTTTCGCCTGTTTTTTCTTCAAGATAATGTCAATATAACCAGCAATCAATTGCTGAATTTGTTCGGCTTCGGTCGTCTGCACCGAGAAGTATTGATCGGAATAGTCGCCAAAGTCGAGAGTAAACGTGCTGGGACTGGCGCCCCATCGTTTCACCGTCGTCAACGGCCACGACTGTAAAATCTCCTTCGAGTTTTCATCCAGCCGAAGAATCGACTCCTTGGTAACACCGAGCAAGCGTGGCACTAGTTTGTTCTTCCCCTTCATCTTCTCCTTAACAAGGAAGAAGGTTACGCCGTAGGTGGGCAATGACCGAGCTTGTTTTGTATATAAAACTTTCGCGTCCAAATCGGTGAGGCCCTGATGTTTTGCGTGCTCCTGGAAGATTTTCTTTTCGACGCCCTTCTTGATGAACGACTGAGGAAGAAATTCCTTCAAACTAAGAAAAATTCCATCCAAATTAATTTCAAGCAAACACAAAAGACTTTAAAAACGTACTCGAGAAGCCCAGGCTTATGTTTAGCGACGTTGAAGTTTCCAAAGTGAATCTGACACTGAATGCCGGCAAATTCGCACGCCTTGTCGGCGGTAACTGGGTGGGTGCCATCAACGATCGCGTTCTTCGCCTGCACGTAGAGCAAGTTCAACTGCACTGGATCACGTGAGTCGATGTTCTGATCAGAGAAGAAGAACTTTCGCCGGAGAAGGACGGTGATGCTCTCGTCGATGCCCTGTTCGCGCAGCGTTTTTGAAGGATCCAGCCAGTTTACCTCGTCATCGGTTTTGATAAGTTTGCGCAGTTTCTCCATTTTGTCGTCCTTGTCACGTTCCTCCTTTTTGCGACGCAAGGTGAGCGTGCCATAGTTGCGGTTATCTACATTCTCGGCGTTGTCCTCCTCTTCGTAGACGAGCGAGTACTCGTCGTGATTAGTGATGCCGATCTTAGCGCATATTACAACCATCAAATTGGCCACAACTTGGGAGTCGTCGACAAGAATTGTTTTGACTGAATCTGTTAATTACAGGTTTTTTATTTATATAAATGTTACTCTATTTTAAGGGGGCTTATACACCTAGATGTGTCCAAAAAACTTTCAATTTTGCAAGATTTAAAAAAATGATGCAAGTTTCTAATAGATTCCAAGAAATGACGATATTGCACGAAATGAGTGGTGTTGAATGTGAGAACGATATACTTCTTTAGGCGATAATGAGAAACATGTGTAGTGAAAATATGTACATCTCTAAGTTTTACTTATTAGAAATTAGGCACATTTCACAGGATTTTGGAAAGAGCGATTTTTCTTTATTTACGACTCTGTTTTTGTGTTCGAAAATGTGTATTATAGAGCTCTCTATTGATAATAATTCTTCTCGGACAAATTGTGGGTAAATATGTAACTGACATGCTTATTTGAATAAATTTGGTCTACTCAAACGATGTACAGCTAACCCTCGTTAATGCGGTCTTGTAAAGCGCGAATTTAATTATCACGTCCAAACGTTATGAGTCCATTCCTCGATATACGCGGTACCAACTTGCCTTACTTATTGTATTCTTTCTATTTTATAACAAATTTTACATAAATATCCTAATTATGGAGAATTTGTCCCCGTCGAGTTTGATTCAACGAGCCTGAATGTTCGTCGTACAGTACAGACAAATATATCAACAAGACTGTTGCCGGAAAGTAATGGAGGAAAGAGAGAAAAATTATGTTGAGTTAAACTTGGTTGCATTTTCAAAAGAAATTGACTATTAAACTTTCTTAATTTCGTTTATTTCACTATTATTTGAAAAATTCTAAGGCAAATTTTTAGTGAAAATTAAAATATATAGATTTAACTTAATTTTTTTTAGAGGATTCATTGGTTGATAGGTTTGTTTGTGTGGGCTTGCATAGCGCGGCTAATCTCGGGGATCGATTAACCGCGCTAAGCAAGGGTTTACTGTACTACAAAGTATGTAAAACTTACCATCAAGCATTTTAACACGCAGTGTGCGCATTTTCTTAGTATACTCCAAAACATCTCCATTATTTAACATATAGTACTCAAGACTACGACTGGGTTCCAACCAAACACCGATTTTATTATCATCAGCCGTCAGGAATAAACCATATTCGGTTGCTACAATAAAGAAAAAGGAAATAAATTATTTGTTGTAATGGTTGAAACTTTTAGTTGCAAAAGTAAATAAATGAATAAATGAGGAATGACTTGAATTGCTACATACACTACGTAAAAAATATATAATACTTACACTTTCCTAGGTCGTACTCATTGCACTTCTCTCTGATAATACGGCAAGCATCAAAGACGGTCGACGCCACATCGAAGAGAATCGTCTTTGTGACGTTAATCTCAACGATGTTGATGCGCAGCGAAAGTGCCATTGTGCGGCGCGTTCGTTTCTCAGCGCGGCGCTGAACTGCCTAGCAGGAAAAAAAAAACTGCACAATCAACCCCAAGAGCATCGAACGGCAGGCGTGCGTTTCGCGCGATACAAGAAGTAAGTCAATAAAATCGGTACCCCAAAGTAAAGTAGAACATGTCACATAATTGAATCACAAGCACCGGCGCGGCGGGTGCGATCTGCTCGCAGGGATGCTGCGTTGCCAAGGGCGACGGCGGCACCACCACGACACGTCGGCGTCGGCGGTGGCGGCACAGCGGCGTTGGTGGTGGCGGCGGCGGCGCCTCAATCGATATATGTGCAGAGTGAAGGAAGGCAAGTGATCCCGGTGCGCGCGCGTATTGTGTGCGTGCATCTAATGTATGTATGCATGTGTATATACGATGTGCGTTGGAGTGGTGGTGTGGCGAGAGCTCGGAGGCGGTGGCGGCAGTGCGAGCACGTGCCCGCCAACGAGAGTGAAAACGGCAAACAAAAACAGAAGTAGGTCGACGAACGTTGGTGTGCGGCGCTGCCACCGCCTCCGCACGCACGCACACGCATTCATTACGTGCGCATTCGCACAAAAACCGCACCAGATAGATAACTAGAAAAGAGAGCGAATTATCGCGAAAATGGAAACGCGAACAACCGTAATCGAAAACCGCGAGCAAATCGAATTAGAAACAAGAACGTACGCGAACGATATACATGTAAATCAATAGCACCGACTGTTTCAACTTTGTTTCAACTATGTAGTGTTTAAATTAAAATCTTACCGGTTCGTTTGAGATGCTGATGTCATAATCGTTATTAGCGATCACTCGATGCGTTTGTAGGTTAAGTTTGGTTAGGTTTGTTGCTGTACTATGAATACTACAAGTTCGAACTTGTTAGAGACGATTTGCAAAACCGAACTTGTACGTTTTTCGCTTGTAATTCTCTGCACGTCGGTAGCAGAAGAAGCAAGCCACGACCGAGAGCCCCGGATGACGAGCACGGAATGAAGCAAATCGGCCGCGGCGTCGGGGTTAACACTCAGCGCCCTCCCCCGGGGGGTGCGCGGAAGCTGCCACCGCATTGGTCCACGCGACGCGCTTGCGCCATGCGTGTGGCTAAGGGGTGAAGAGTGTGCGCGTATGCACGTATGTGTTCAGCAGGCAACCCAACCACTGCCCCCCCCACCTACGCTTCCTGCTCTGCACAACGCCACCACCACCCCCTGTCCACGTCCCACGAAATCTCGGCGCCAAAGCGTCGCGACGCTTGCGAATATTCGACAACTATTCATTACTTTCAGCGCTGAGTACCACCAGCATCTCACCACGATGCGCTCCCGCAAGGGGAGAGGGTTTTTCGCCGTTTCGGGGGGTGGGCGGTGCGATGGCGATGGTTTGCGCTGGGTGGAGGTTTAATTTGATTTGCGAAATGCGACGTCGTGTTATTTGCGCAAAGAATGCGCAATGTGCACTATCTACCAGGAACTCCCCACTATCACCACCCTGCGAAATGGGTACCCCTATCCGAAAAAAACAACGAGTAGTGGAGCCATCTGCGTTGGAGGACCTAGCGAGGATCAAGGCCCATTCCCGAGATGGGCCAACCCAAAAGCGGAGCATATAACCCAGGAAAACGAACGCGACGATTTATTTGTTGTTTGCGTGTTTTTGGTCTTCGGGGCGGTTGGCGTTTACCGCTGTTGCCAATGTCGGATTAGGCGTGTATTCGTGGTGGACGTGCACCGACATCGGGGCCTGCGACGACCGCGCGGGACACATCAAGTGGGAAACCCAATGCTAGCTAAATATTTACGCCGTTGCGTAATCCACTTACTCAGGCTCGGTCGGCGACGTTAGAGGTTGGCAATGACTAGTGTTCGGTTCGGTGGTCGTTGTTCGCGATGCGGGTTGTTCTTCTTCGTGTCCCTTGTCACACTGTGTTGGTTTGCTTACAAAAGTTATTCACCTGTAACAGGAAATCATGGAACATTCAAAACATATACATATCATTATCATAAACTTTAAACATAATCTTATATATCTAATCGTTCACAAATTGTTCGGATGATATAATAATTACAAAATAGATGTAATCCAATAAGATTAAACTCATTAAACTTAAAGGCAATTTTAATCCCGTATTGTCCGTCACCGATTTGACTGAACATTTTTGAATGTGATGTATACATATTCAAGTCATTTGAGCTCATAAGATTTTCCCGTTTCGTGCCGTTTGGTTAAAAAACAGTTGACATACAACCTATTTTGAATGTTCGGATGCTTCAACTATGAGTATTTGTATTAAAACGATAAAATATAGGAATTGCAACTATGGTCATAAATTGCGTCTGATATTAATTACCACAAATTATTATATATTTCTCAATTAGTGAGCATACTTGTAAAGTTTTCATTTCCAAGCCCACTTCTTGTACCTCTGATAAAAATACAATCATGTGTAGTGTTAATGGAATTAAATTAACGTCGAAACAATTAATTACATTGAAAGATCGATAATACGCAGTTAAAACAGGGGAAAATAATTAAAAAGGAAATAAATAAAAAAGGAAATAATAATCAAATAAAAATTTGAGAAAACTCATACTTATCAACACAAGTTCAATATGCTGAAGCTACGACACGATGGCGACATATCTACGCAATACATCCTGTTTGTAATTTTGCAATTATAAATAAACTTTTTCTTTCAGGCTAAGTGGTCCAAAACGGAAAAAATCAATTAACCGAAATTATTTCTATATATGTACTACACAATGCTACAAAAATGTTCTGTCAAATCGGTGTTGGACAATCTGGACAAGACCCTTGTTAGTACCAGAATACTTTAAGAAAAAAAAACTTTGTTTCAGCAAAAATTCTAATATACAAACCGTAGATTTCACTTTCCAGTAATTGATTCCCTATTAAATGTAGTTTGTTTTGGTATATATTATAAAACGCAAAGATAGTGTAATCTTTGAAAAATCTAAGTCTTAAAATTCTAAAGAGTAGACAACTCATAATTCTCATAAGTCTTCACAATCGGACTCAACTTCTCCGGCCTATAATATCGATTCTACGTAATTCAGCGAAAAAATTTGTCAGTGCTTAGTGGCAAATATGCGGAAACAAAACTGAATCTTTAAGCCGTGTAATTTTTCTCTGATCAACCATGCTGACGTTATTAGATTCAACTTCAGCGATCTATAATATCGCTCTTAAAAAATAATTGACAAATTTAATACTAGTCTTTCTTCGGAATACTCAATTTTTGTATATTCGATTTCACAATAATTAACTATTAACACATAATAGATGTTCCGAGACAACATTGTATAAAAATATCCTCAGTTATATTATTTGTATTCGCATAATTTTGTGTTCCATAAAAAATCCGATCATATGGAAACAAAAAGTTGGGTAAAACCCTATACTAATAAAATGAAAACCTTGATATTAAAAAAGAGGTTCTTTCTTATTCAATCAAAGTTTGAACATGTTTTTTCCGATCAAACAACAGTATTATTTATTACAATAAGAAAACAATAAAAGAAATTAATTTTTCAAAGCTATTAAGGATATTTATTAACCTAGAACTATTTTACCGAAAGAAAGCAAAAAAAAAAAGATTTATAGACGTAAAAGAGAAGGTTTCTTCTTTTATAGAGATAGGAATTTAGGCATTCGCGATGATGACGACGATATGGGCGGCACGGCTGGCAGGGTGGATGCGCGGGGGTGGCGGTACGGATGCTGTGACAGTAAACGGAGGCCGACAGTCGGGCGCCAAGTCGCGGGCGCCGTGCCGCCACCGCGACTCGCGGGGGTTCACATACACACGACCGCCACTGCCTGCCTGCCTGCCGTCGACGTCGCCGCCAGCACCGGCACCGGGGAGCTAGCCAACTTTTCAAACCGCCCGCCCCACCATCCTCCTTCCTCGCTCTTACGGCTATTGCCGCCCGCCCGCCTTATTATCCCCCCGCGTGCGCCCAGTGTCGCGCAACATTAATGTATCTCTCCGAACGGCGGCTGCATGTTTATCCTCGCCCATGGCGTGCATGTTATTTGCTTCCACATTATATTTTTTTGCGAATCCACAATTGCGGCAAGAGGGCGGGTGTGGTAGGGATGCGTTCAAGTAGTAGTGCAAGAGGAAGGGGGAAAGGGTCGAAAGGGCAAAGGGATATGAAGGAACAACGTATCAATTACACTTCTATGCGTAATATGCGGGTAAAAACATTTGCGAATCTCGAGGAAGTAATACAATGTGTCAATTTGTACTATCTAAGCTATCTGCGCGTGTTTGTTACCCCTCCCGCTTCCGCTCGGCCCCCTCATTCGCGCCACCCTTCTTCATCAAGTTCGGGCGACAATAAATAGTTATCCACGGCGTATACATCATCAATTCGATGCCGCCAGCAAAGACAGCGGCGCGACGCTATCGAATCGAAATTAAGTTCGCGTAATCGATGCATGAATAATGGGGATGTGCGGGGCGCACAGCGTGAGCCAAGCAAAGAGCCAACAGTGTGACGTCGTTCTTGAGGGTGGTAGCATGGCCTAGGCTGGAGGGGTGTACGGGGTACACGTTGCCTGATAAAATCGCGAGCGCTAAAGATTGAGGGGGTTGGATAAATTGATGAATACGTTTGATGCATCCCAGCTCACTGCGGAAGTGTCCTTCAATTCTGTGCCAAGAAGAGCAGGGACATCATGGTTAGCTTCGCAGGTCACATGTGGAAAACGTAATTTGGAAAATACTGTAATTGATTATTTGAAAACAATAAGCAAAGAATCATTGATGACTTAAGCAAAAATTCAAGTTAGTGTTAGAAACTCAAGGTAACCTTTTCATGTATTACTCTACTCATCACATATTGTCTCATTAGTCATAAGTGTTCTTTTTTGGCCTTCTCTATTTCGCTGTATATTAATACGCATTTTTGGTTCTTAAATGATTTCAACCATTTTACTCTCAAAAATCACCCCACAGAAAACATAACCGATTAGAAGTTAGCAGTGAGCCTTCCAACAGCGAGATAAACTTGCACCATTTAAAATATCCCGTCAAATTAAATTGACACTCGATGCTGGAGCTACTAATATATTATAAAGTGTGCTATTGCAATCAGATTCGTAGTCTTCATTTTCTAATATCATATACTGAACGTATATAAGAATCAATTAAAGGTGGATGTCTCTTATTGAAATTAACATGTAGGAAGTTAAAATTCTTCACACCTTTTGTTCTATCTACATTTGATAAAAAGTATTTAACCGAAAAATCACAAAATCAACAAATGCGCGGATGTAAATATCATTCAGATTGATGGTACTGGATAAAAGTTATTAGCAATTAACAACAAAAGAGTTAGAGATTTCTCGGCACTCCATAAACCATATGTGTTTAGTCTCGGTAGATTATAAATTGACTCATTACATTTTATTAAAATGTACTAAAATAAGTTGCAAATCGTTGATTTAATTGCTATTACAGATAGGGGAAAAATACTTTACTAACACAACAAGACAATTTTGTCTAGCTGTTGGAAAAACACTAATCGCGTGACCGTGTTGCACGCGACATCAGTCCTTAGCGGATGAGATGTTGTTTGCCCACCTGGAGCCTTCTATTTTCAGCAAGAACGCGAAACTACCCATTTCTGAAATTGTGTGAAAAAGATGAAGAGCAGAAGTAGATACGGCCAAGTCCAAAAACGTACAAATTTTATTCTTAAAAAGTATCATCGATAGCGACAGGAAAATTCCAGCCGCCTCACTTATTAATCTAAACATCCCGCCCGTGATGCGTAATTCTCAAACAAGCACTTTATTCTTCTCAGCACGCGCCAGATGTGCACATAACAATAAGTTAGATTTCACAGCAAAAACAAAAATAATTAACCTTCACAATAATACATTCCGGTACACGCGACAATACTGCTAACTTCTTATCGGTGAAAACATCAATCCATTGATAAAAATAGAATCAACGAAAGTAACGTCCCAATATCTCAAAGAAATTTAATTAGAACACATGCGACTTCGACATTCTAATCCGTTTCTTTTTCGACCGACGCCGACGACTTCCTTAGCTGGGGGGCTAATTTATGATGGTTTGTTTATAGCTGAGCACGCCTGACGGCGACTGCATACTGTGCGCTAACGAGGGGGCAAATCGGCGGTGGCAACGCACGTGCCCCTCCTCCTCTGCCCCCGCAGGCGGCCGCTCACTGCTTATTTATACGCACGCAAAACACAGCCGAGGATAATCACGCAAATCCGCGCCGTGCCGTGCGCCGCCAAAGACGGCGCGCGTGTGTAATACGGTGGAAATTATAGTGATTTCCAATTGTGCGGCGGCTTGGAGAAGGAGGTAAATTGCTCCCGACGATGTGCAGTTCTTAATTGCGCTATTTAGGCGGCAAGAGTTACGAAGAAGAGGAACGTGGAAGAGTACGTGGAAGTTATATATTATAATTATGCAAAAATTATCGCGGTGGTTTTGTTAGTAAGACTTATAAAGATACTCAAATTAGAAGTGAATTACGTGTTTTCTCAGCAAGACTTTTCAATACTTTCTTCAGCATCTATCAATGGCATCCTTCAATCTTTTCTTTTTGATGTATGATAATATGTATTCTACCCAAATTTCAATAAGATATCATGAAGTTATAAAAGTAAATGTGCTTCAAATTAGAAAATGTACGATTCAAAGTGTACTAATGCTTGGTAGACATGTCAAAAATATATCGATATCGTTTAAGGGGAAGCTTCATTTAGCAGGTCGAAAAAAAAAGGTTTTGGGAAGTCATTCAAGGGATGTTCACACATTGATTTCTTATTTTTGTTGGTAGTAAAAGCTCGTCGCCGTCGGTCACTAATGATCTTAGGGGTAGTCTGCACAATTTGTAATATTAGTAGTTTTTGATCCTCCAATGAGCGATGGGGTACGCTTCCATCAACAAAAATGTGTTAGTCCAAAACTTGCGAGTCAAAAGTTTGCTATCACGCCGCCGGTGTGACAGTCCCCTAAGTGTGTAAAGCCACTTAGCCGCACATGTACAACCAGACTTGATGGTTGAACCTATTTTATGTTTTCAGAACGTGTGATATTATCTATTGCGCTTGAATTTTTACTGAAACTTAATTATTACTTTTATTGTTGAGTCTTCGATGTTGTGAATTTTTGAAAAATCTTGGTTAAGGGACTTGATTGCACAATATAATACCAAAAAACATTGTTAATTTTATAGATTACTTTAAAATGTCCTATTTGTGTGGATATAAATATTTAACAACCATTTAACATTTGCGAAACTGGAGCAATCCATTAAAGCGAAACAATAACGCCGCAACTCCCAAAGAAATCAAACATCTTGATGCGTCTAAAAATAAGTATGCCTCATTGTTGTACTCACATTTAATATAAATAGCTAAATTTACGAAATCTCCATTATTACTCCAGAAAACACTTCACTTTTAACACATTAATTTGCTGAATGAATCCTATAATCCAAGTTGTAACTAATGATTCACGTCTTTTAATAAATGAGTTTTCAAGGAAATATCTCAATAGTTAGTCGAAGTTCCAAGTTGCAAAGCTTGGTGGTCCACTTTATGAATCATTTCGCTACTTCTGTCGATGCCAAATTTAAGTTGTAATCATAGGTGAAAAATAAAATCTAAATATAAGTTTCGGGTGTATACGTGTGGTGTGGTGTTGTCATTTCAACACTCTTTCGTCGTCGACATGAATGTGAACCTTGAAAACATTATGATATCATGAATACAGGATTCAAATTCAAGTTCAGATTAATTTGTTTGTGCTTCTTTATGAATATGGCACAATTTGAAGCAATTAAAATGTGGAACACTCATGTTAGATATTTGCATATACGGACTCGTTTACAGGAGTGTGCTCGTTTCATAATTTATTGATTAGCTGGTGTTTAGCGTTGGTTTTAATTGATTTAAATGATCTACATCAAGGTCAAAGGTGATGGGGTATGACTGAGAAAGTTTATTTGTTTATAGGTTATTTATATGGGATGAATTTAGCGATAAATTAAGCGAACTTGTACGATCTTCCTACAAGTTTTCTGTTTTATTTTACCCTATTTTTATTATTAGGTTTATTTGATATAATTAACATGCGTAGCTGAAGAAAATCAGTGTTGGTGAGCGTAGCAGCCCAGTTGGTAAGATCGCTGCTTACCACGCAGGGGGATCCAGGTTCAGATCCTGGTCGTGACAATATTACCTCTACTCGCTCCGGCAACCACATTAACATCCGTGGTTGTCGTTATAGAAGTCTTCTTCACCTTGGGCGAGGCCAGCAAAACAAAGGGAATTAATATGCTCATAGTTACCCAGATGTAATTCTGGAAGAATGACAGCGACAAGGCGGGACAACGAAGAAGAAGAGAAGAAGAAGATATCATGTAATTTTGATATATCCTTATTGAAATATCAATTTTTAATATCGACATTAATATTGAAATAAACTAGTGTCGCCATCTATACCCAACAACCTGAAACAAACTGTTGTTTTTGAAAGATACATTCATCCATTTCTTGTTAAAGTTTGCCTCATATTTGTTTAAAAGAAATAGGCCTTAGCACCTATTCGTGCCATTATTGAGAATATCGATATTATTGATTTTACATGTACGTCGCACTATAAAAATTTGCTATATTAAGTAAAAATCGAATATTTTAGACGATATTGTTCCGCTATAATGGTTTATTCGAGTTTTATAAAAATTCAGTTGGTCAGATGTCAGCAGACACCCTTAACAATAAAATTAATTAGATACATGTCCAGTATATAACTCCAATGGTTGAGAAACATGTATTTTACTTAGGAAGAACCTAAAATGAACTTCATAAGTTCAACCTTCCCAAATATCTGCTTAAACGCATACACCTTAGAAGAAAACGTTACAAGACACACGAAAGTCGTCGAAAATAGACCCGACAATCACCGCATACTCTGCTACATGCATACTTTCGCTTTATTTATTTCATTGGTTCCATCTTCAATTGCATCAAACACCGCACAAGGCATTTTTTTAACAATAATTACACACTAACGCCCTATTACTCATCGCTTTTCGACGTTTTACAATATGTTCATCTCGACAATGGCACTAAAATGTATTACGTAATTCAATCCGTCATAAGTTGGCGTTTGCCGGTTGCGGCATAGGAAGTGCGGCTCGAAATATACCTAAAAACACATCCTGTGTGTACTTTTCTTGCCCGTCTGCGCTGTGCGCCTGTACGTTTTATATTTCACGCACTCACAGAGCCGCAAGAATGTTTAAAATTAAATTCCAATGCGCCAAAGTACAGGTTTTATAGGTTATATATGACGGTGGGTTTATTGCATTAATTTTCGGGTTGCATTAATGCGGATTTAGATGATGAGAGGGTGCTGAATGAGTGTGGGAGGAAGAGGGTACTTGAGGTAGGTGCACACATGGCTGGGGTGGTTTTTTAAGTGGTGGTCCACCAACTTTTACGTGTATTACCGAATAAAAACGTATAAAAAAGTTTAAAGCATTTTTATTAATAATTTGATAGACAATGATCTAAAAGTTCGGGTACTTTGAATAATGAAGTTTCAATTAAACTGATTGTGAGACTACATATTTCATCAACAAATTGATGTATAAATACGCTTTTGAAATAG
The DNA here is from genome assembly GCA_027575185.1 of Mimaenictus wilsoni. Classification (NCBI taxonomy): domain Eukaryota; kingdom Metazoa; phylum Arthropoda; class Insecta; order Coleoptera; family Staphylinidae; genus Mimaenictus; species Mimaenictus wilsoni. The sequence continues at coordinate 692,894 of JAODAC010000006.1, read as the reverse complement.
AAGGAATTTTTAATTAAAATATGTCAAAAAATACATGTTTAAATTCGATATTATTTATACATTACATTGATATTAAAAATGTATATTAGTGTTTTATTTATTTCCAAGAAAATGTTGAAATAAAATGGCATATGTAAAGAGGTATTATCTCGTTTTCGTTTGATTATAAATGATTTACAGGTTTCCTACTGACAAGGGAAGTATTTCAAATGTCCGTTTCAGATAAATGTTTTTATGATGAATCATTCTGCACAAATGGTTAACTAATTATATATAACATCAGGATTGGGCTGCAAACTATATATAATTAAGAGATGTTTAAATTCTTGACCGCAATATGAACAAATAATCATCGATAGGCAATTTTTAGGATGTTAATCACGAATTGCAATAATTAGAAAGGGAAATGATCCCTCCGATAGGACTTGAACCTTGCAGGTTCAAGTCCTGTCGGAGGCATTCATATTTGTATGACGCTACGGTCACACTTCATGACAATATAATGGCAGTAGTGCGTTCGAGAATGTAAACATCTTTTAATTATATATAGTTTATGTGTACATACTTTTTATGTTCTGTTATTTGTTAAAAATGTATAACTTTTATAAATTTCAAAATATGTTCGTGGACAAAACTTGGTAATAGTCATAACGTTCATAACAATCAAAGAATGTTGTTCTATTACATCATTTTATAAGTTATAGCTTCCTTTGACATATTTTTTTCTGAAAATTTACGTATGTTACTGTTGGGTTTATAACTCTCCGAATGGAATAAAATTTACAAAAAAAAAATAGATAAAATCAGTTTCCCATTAACCGCTCAGTCGGGACCCATCGCGACTAGAACATTTTGCTCCCATTAAGCGGTGTCCCAATTATCCGAAATTCAATAGAAATTTAAAAAAATATGTGAAATTTTCAAAAAAAAATCTATACTTTAAAATATATCGATTTAAAATATCTATATTACGTGATTCTAAGGCATCTATTGTCCCGATTAAACGTAATACTGCCCCGAAAAAGCAGACTAAAATATATCGTTTTAAAATATCGATACACAATTATTTTCGGAATGAACTAAACTAATGAATATCAAAAAATATCGAAATTCTCGTGGCGATATTTATCGAAACTCAAATATCAATATTGCATCTTCGAAATTCTGATTTTTTGACATGCCAGTTATACCGTATGTACGTTTAAATACCAAGGAGCCATGTGTGAATTATCTGCCGCTAAATGTGACTCTGGGGGCATATATTGTCCCGATTAAACAGAATAATGTCCCGAAAAAGCAGAGTAAATATACCTTATTTCATAGGATTTGCCACTAATAAGTGTGGGTGTATCTCGTTTAACAGCTGAGTAGTCCCGATTAAGCGGAGTTTAATGTGATTACATCAATTATCGAAGTAAATATTGCTAAATTTTGTTATATTACCGACAATTCCTGAATACTCCCGATGAGTTTCATAAGTTCGCAAATGCAATAAAATGGACCAAAAACAACAGTTAACAGTTTCCTATTAAACATCAATTAGCAAAGTAAATATTGCCATCGTTTACCATAAATGTTAGAAAGTCCCAAAATAAATAACACAAATTTAGCAGATTCCTACTTTTCGGGCCTCGTTTAACGCCGTGCACCCTGCGAGTGGTAATAGCCAGAACCCACACCCCAATACACACATACCGCGCACCGTCGAGGGGTTGGAACCGTTGGCACCACACCAAACACACTTATTGATTAACCCCCACGGGTTCGGCCGAAAAAGGCGCACAAAATGTCGAACGAACGGCCCTAACAATTCGCGCACAATTTCGAGTCGGCAAACATTCATAATAACGCGTCCGCTCTGGAACGCCTTACATTACGCATCGCCATATACAGCGCCTGCACACACAGCGCGCACGACTATCTATAGCGCACAATAACAAAACAACTGCAACCGCTTCAACGGAGCCCCGCACGCAATGTAAATAATCGATCGTCGCTAACCTTAAAAAGGAGGCATCGCAATTCGATATTAGCTGCATTGTCTATCGATAACCGACTGATAACAATGTCGGCATTAATAACCGATGATTTACGCACAATTGTACGATGGTCGTTAAGCGCTGTGTCGATTTGTGAGCGAGTGAATTTATTTATATCCAACGCGAGAAACAGATGCGCCGATGGCGGACCATTTCGGATGATAGTAGCTATCGGTAGCCGCCGTTGGCGGTGGTAGTCGACGCCGACGATAAGGAAATGCAGATGGACTTACCTAGTTGGTCGGTTCGCAGCAGGTATGCATTTTCAGATGGAATTTGCGCACATTTGGTGTGAGTTTGCAGTCGCACCGAGAACACATCACACGCCCAGCTCGCCAGCAGCGAGCATACTGCGGAGCAAACGCGTCCTCTAGTGGGGTGTCGTGGTACCAGCGTGACATAATCGCTGCGCTGTCGCCGCACGTTCGAAAAAAATCGCGATATTTGCATAATTGCTAATTATACATTTGCGCTAATTAATAATTTACCTATGTATGATTATAGAAATAGTTATCTTCAATACAATAACATTCTCAAATTTAATCGCAATATGTTATCAATTTCAATAAGTCACTGTAAAGAATTAATCACAAAATTACGTAATCGTAATTGCAAATATAAACGATATTTTTAATGACTATTTGTTTGAGTTATGCTAACTTTATTGATTACAAAGTCGTTTTAATAATTGTAAACTCTTGATTTATTAATTGATCAATTTTCAAAAAAAAAAATCTGTATTTTAAAATATATCTATTTAAAATAAGGATCTATCGAATTAAAATATCGATATTATGTGATTCTGAGGCATCTATTGTCTCTATTAAACGTAATACTGTCCCTAAAAAGCAGACTAAAATATATTGATTTCAAATATCGGTACGCAATTATCTTCGGAATAAACTTAACTACCGAATATCAAAAAAAATATCGAAATTCCCGTAACGATATTTATCGAAACTCAAATATCGATATTGCATCTTCGAAATTTCGATTTTTTGACATGCCAGTTATATCGTATGTTCGTTTAAATTCCAAGGATCCACTTATGAATCATCTGCCGCTAAATGAGACACTGGGACATTTATTGTCCCGAAGAAGCAGAGTAAATATATACGTAGGATTCGACTGCGTTATGCTAACTTTATTGATTACAAAATCGTTTTAATAATTGTAAACTCTTTATTTATAGTCCCATCTGTTTGACACAGCAATGTCTTCAAAATATTGATTATTTTAAGAAGCTTGTTATCATTTAAATATATTAGGTTATTTCTTATGTTGTAAAAGAGTGCAATGAACTGAAACTGTAACAATGATAAGAGAAAAGTATTTGCCAGTTTGCAAGTAATTTGCAACTCGATTTTTTCCTGCTCCAGTTGTTTATTTTCACTTCTTCTGATTATAGGAAATTACAATGGTGTCATACAGTAGACACCGCTTAATCGGGACAATTAAGAATTGGGACAACCGCCTATTAAGGACGAATCATAATGAACAGAATCGCGGAATGAAAACATACTCCTCTTTTTTTCTGTACTATTTTCCGTTTAATCGGGACAATAAATGGAGGTGACTGCCTAGGCTGCAAATGTGACGGTATGGGATTCACATGAAGCGCTAGGTACAAAAACATTCTCCATTTGTATCAATTTCAATAATTCACTATAAGGAATTGAGCATAAAATGTTTTAATTACTGTTTCAGTTATGCTAAATTTATCGATTACAAAGTAGTATTAATCATTGTAATAATGACAACTTCATGAAGTGTGTTATTATTTACGATTAATTATAATTATTTGGTTATTTCTTATGTTGTAAAGGAGTGCAATAAACTAAAACTGTAACGATGATAAGAGAAAACGATTTACAAGTTTGTAAGTAGTTTACTACTCGTTTGTGCAGGAAAACCTGCACAAATTTGCAGTATTTTGGTTGTGTAGGGTATCACTTAATCGGGACACCGGATAATCGGGACGACCTCAAGTAATGAAAACAAACAAACTCTTTTGGCGGCATTGGATTCACATATGGTGTTATCTACAATCCATTCTCACATTTTGTAACACTATGTTCTCAATTATAAATAATCCACTAAAAAGTATTAAACACAAAATTACGTAATCGCAATTGTAAATATGAACAATGTTTTTAATTACTATCTGTTTCAGTTATGCTAAATTTATCGATTACAGAGTCGTTTGAATCGTTGTAACCTCTTTTTTGGTGACGCATCTGTTTAACACAGAAATATCCTCAAAAATATTAACTAAATATTAATATTAAAGCTTGTTATTATTTAAATATATTTTGCTTTTCTTACGTTTCAAAAGAGTGCAATGGACTGAAATTGTAACAACGATATTCAGGCGCGTTATTCCCAAGAACGTAAGTAATTTGCAACTGGAATTTTTCCTGCACGAACTATTTTTTTCACTTCACGTTCTTAAACTGATTAAATGAAATTTTACATATCCTAAAACATGTTTCAAATTCCTTTATCAAGTCTTGTTATCGGTTACAGATGGTTTGATGTCATTTAAATACGTTATATTGCACGATTTTTATTTGTTATCGTCGATAAATACTTAATTTTCACGATTTTTTTTCTTAGGTAGTTTGACTCAATAGGCTTTGAATCTTAAATTTTCATTTTTTTTTATATTAAAGAAACGATATTTAATGTAAGTTAAAAATGATTGCCATATTTATATCGCCTCGTTTTTTTAGTTGCTGAGCTGCGTAGTTGTTTTGAATTTCTAGGGCATTTTTCGTATAAAAATTCAGCAAAAAAATATGTAAATATATGTGTTTTCAAAAAACATTAAACGTCCTATCCTAGAATATTTTATTTGTTTGATTTTACCGAGCATCTACTGCTATGGTCATTAGCTCTATTCAATTCTTTTTCAATGTAATTAGTCATATTAGAGGCTAACACTATTGATAAGAAGAACAATTCACTTTAATATGCATCCCCACCGAGAATCGAACCCGGGACCTCATGGACAGTGGTCACCGAACATACCACTGCGCTGGACAAGAATTTAATTATCTAAAAATTGAGCTATTATTCAGCCAAATTGGTGTAGTAGAAATTTTCCGATCGTGTACGCAAAATCTAAAAACAATGTTGCGCAAAAAACGCGTTTTAAGTTGACTTAACTAAAGAATTCTATGAACGTTATGAGCTATACCTTCCGAAATACTGAATTTATCGACTTGAAATTTTTTGGGAAAATTCTTGAATAGTTTAGCTAGCGATTAACACTTTTCCAAACATCGATGTTTGGTCTGGTAAATGAGGCTTTCCCTTAGAATTTAAAGAGCTAATACCGTAACAAATGAAAAAAGATGTTACCTGTTTGAAAATGCGAAAAAAGAACAAACTGTATATGTTTATCAGTACGTATTGCGATAAAATCGACCAATATTGCATTATGTTTCCGCGTGACTCAAGTTCCGCGTTATTCAGATTAATTTACAATACATAAATCACGTTTATTAAAGGATTTCATTTCACTATAGTTAAATTACAAATATTTTCAAACGCAAATCAATGACACTGTTTGAATCATGCTATGCTTTTGATGAAATTTACTTTTTATCTTGGGCTTTTACCGTTTACTTCAGTAAAATATCGTGTGTCATTTGCGGAAATTGTGGCTTTGTCAATATTTTGATAAGATTTGCGTAAACCACAGCACACGCATAGAGTAAACGTCACTAAAATTCTCTGAACGTTTAAATCGAATATTCCACATTCTATGATGCCTTTTATTGAGAGCACAGGTTCATCGAGAGTATCGAGAATGACAGTGGGTGTTACGTACTACCCACAATTTGATTTTATGATTGGTGACACACATAAGACATCTGGAATTTACGAAATTGTAATGCAAACAGTCATCTGTAAGTTTCAATCACAATGCTTTTTTTGTAAAATGTTCTACTTCTTGCAAAGTTTCTTTCGGTGACGATTTTTATTTAGGGCTATAAAAATCGTCGCAGTCATTACAGTTAATTTGGTAAACGCCAGAGTTATGCAAACGGTCATCTGGTGATCTAAGTTTGGAATTACATAATTCGCGAAGGGTGTGAAGGGTTGTATATCCCGGTGTCGCGTGAACCGGGATGAATAATTGTGAAGGTCAAATATTTTTGTTTTGCTGCATAATCACTTTTGTTATGTGCACATCTGGCCCGTGGTGAGAACAATAAAGTGATTGTTTGAGATTTATGCATCACGGGCAGGATGTTTGAATTAAGATAAAGTAAGGCGGCTAGAATTTTCTTGTCGCTAACGAAGATTGTTTTAAGAATTAAAATTAGTACGTTATTGAACTTGGTCGGGTTTACTTCTCCTCTCCGTCTTTCTCCATATAATTTCAGAAACGGGTAGTTTCGCGTTCCTACAGAAAAATAAAAGGCTCCAGGTGGGCAATCAACATCTCGTCCGCTAGGAACTAATGTCGCGTACAACACGGTCACGCGACGCCCGGCGTGAATGTTGTGCTTTCTTAATTTGTTGAATACAATTTCTTTATGCTTTTGGCTCTGTGTTGATTTCGGTAGGAAAAACTGAATTTATTGCTTTTGATTAACGTTTCTTGTTGAGGATTGTGTCTACCCAGTGGTTTTTGTATCTGTTATTGTATGCTATGTGTCTAATATTATTTAATTCTATGTTGAATTTGTCTGGTGACATTGGGATACAGACTAATCTATGAATCAGTGAGTGGATGGATGAGAGTTTAATTGCCATGGGGTGGAAAGTGTTAAAGGGTATTAATATATCCGTGGTTGTGGATTCTGTAAAACATCAAAACATTCGTGTAGTGAATTTATTCTCAATAATTTCTTAAAAATGTTCTACCAACACCCGAGGGAAGATTCCATCAACTGTTCTACTTCTATCTACCCAAATCAATTTAAGAATGTTCCTCCTTTGATTTGAACCAAACATTGCCTATAATATAAGTGCCTATAATCCAATTTAATGTTAAGAATAAATATTAATCTAACATAATTTAGTAGCTATTGTTTAAAGTTGAGGTTAAACTAATTTCAATGAATTAATAAGATTTAAACACAAATCTGATTGAATATATAACAATAGAAGCATTGTTATGTTATTATCTTACAATTAGACTCAAGCTGGGATTAATCGATGCAGTGGGCGCTTGCTAAATGGCGCATGAATAGTATCGTCACCGTCGTCGTTGGAATTATTACGAAATACGTTTGGTGCATGCTGTTTGTTTGAGAATTTATTGATGCATACGATTTGTACAGAGGCGTGTATGCTATGCCATGCCATGACGACGGCATTGAAAAATGCGTGTGCGTATGAATTGGAACGCTGGTTCATTCATAAAACGCGTACGACGTACACACTTTCATTTGTCTACTTTTACAAAGGAATTTAGGTGTACGAGTATATACCGGGTGCGTTTTTTAACGTGAAAACTTTAAATATCTCGAGAAATATGCCCTCTACGAAAAAATTGTAGGTAATCAAAAAGTAACCATTTCATGGGGAAAATATGATCCTGGTATACTCGGCCCCCCCAACTCCATCCTCGGGGGATGGAATGCGGGTAACTTTGAAATTTTAAAAGGCTCCTCCTTTTTTTAATGCAGATTTAAATTGTACGATTAAAAGTATGTAAGATTGGGTCGAAACATTTTTTTCGTAGTTCCTTCTGTAAGCGGTAAAAATAAACTATGAATTTATTTTCCAAAGTAAAAATCGGGCTAAATTATTTCCTTGGCTTAGTTCACAGTTTATTGTTACAGATATACTGTTACAGATATACTGTTACAGATATATTGATACAGATACAATGGCTGCGGTAAATGCTCAAAATTATGCCCGCCGATTTCAGTGCATGGGCAAGTAACCCTCGATTAACGCGGTCTCAAAAAACACGGTTTTGAATATCGCGGTTATCGGTGAGATCGAAACATTTAATCGCGATAATCAAAAACGCGTTTTTATATTCCGGAATTAGAGCCCTCAGGTTATTTTAGGTTTTCGATCAGTAGTAGGTCAAAAAAACACGGCATAAGTAATATAATTATGCCCACAGATAAAGATTGCTCTTCGCTGTATTCTAAAGTTTATTTCAAGAAGCTAGATGCAAAAATGTGGATTTTAGAGCAATTTTTGTAAATTTTCTTAGCTCGCTCGAGAACATGCTGTTGCTCAACGTTTCCAATATTACGTCTTTTTGGGAAATAGGTCACTTTAGGGGTCTTTTGACATTCTTGTAACATCCGGCGACTTAAAACAATGTGGTTTTCTGATGAATCGGTTTCATGGTGTCAGAAGGTTTTGGGTCTTGTATGGTTGTAATGTTACACCGAACCTCCATATTTATGAAAGGTAACGAGCCAGGGTGCGAACCTTATGCATGGAAATCTCAGGATGTTTTCTTCCATAGATAAGTAATAGCAAATAGATGAAAGTCTGAGCTTCAGTAGACCAGCCCGCGTGCTAAAGTCCTACTATTATAAAGTCTTACTAACAGAATGCTGCATGCCCCATTAGCTAAAAATCATATTCCTGGGCATGGGAAAAACTGTAGATGGTAAGCTGGGTTCTATGTAAAAACCTTGGTAAATGACCAAAGATTTCAATAAAATTTAAAGTGTCACTAAATATGAAGAAGGTTCATCAGGATAGTGTTTGTCTAAATTCTTCGATGGTATTCAAGCCTGTAAACAATCCGAAGATGAAAACAACCCTCGAAATAAATATTTCTGAATTGAAGAAGATGAGTATTAAGTTGAATCACTTTAACTCAAGCAGCAGGAAGTCTTGTAGATTATTGTCAGCGGAGTATTTTAGGGCCGTCGTCGACGAACCGCTGATGCACGGCGTGCTGCAGGACTGTCGCGTCCAAGTTGCGAATATAAAAGAATTTATGTAATGGCAGAGGGATGCAGCCTGTGCGGCAATAAAGCCTCGAACGTTTGGTCATAAATAACCCATTAGGATGACTGCGAAGCGACCCTCGCCTGCGCCTTTCTGCACTTTCAGTTCCGGTTTCGCTCCCTTTTTCCCTATTTTTGTTTATCGAAACCCATGGCTCTTTCGAAGACATCAACTGCGGTATAAACAAATTCTAGCTTGTGAACTTAACAATACCGACTCATGGTTGGCACAGAGAGTGCCAAAAACGTTGGAAAAGTTATTCATGTTAGAAATGATATTCTGACTCCCTCTCACTCCCCACTGTCAGCGTGAACTATAAACATGCTGACGAACCCCTCACCAATTCGACCGTCGTGAAGTTTCGCCAAATTTACATATTAGACACGAATTGTCTCCGATGCGAATGGATGTTGCGGAAATATTTTATGTGGCGCGTTTCGCGGCGCACCATTATCGGGATGCGTCTAAGTGCTGGGGTGGAGAGTGGTCTTTTAAGTATTCACCCGTGGTTTTTGTGCTTAAATATGCACAATTTTCATGGGTTGCTCAATGATTTGAAAGATTTCAAGTCTTGTAAGGTTGAATTATCTGATAATATCTTCAGTAATTATGTATCAGCTCCCTTTGAATAATTATGTTTAACATCTAATACAGTGGATTCCTGTTACTCGGGACATACTGGCACGTTAGAGGTGTCACAATTATTCGATTTTTTTTAATGTACAAAATAAAACCTCATGACAACAATATTGGATATTAAACTCCAAACATTTTCATGCATCCTATTGCATCAAATGTGAATTCCAAGACGCCAAATATAAATCCCAGGCGTTCAGCTGCATTTCTTGTCCCGAATAAACGTAATGTGATCTCGGAAATGCACAGCCCATTTCTATTACTTATTGTTAGCGGATTTTGAATCCGTACTTCAGTATTTGATCCTTATAAGCGCTGGTCCCGATTATGAGGTGTCCCGATTAAGCGGAGAAGTGTATTAGGAGAAGTTTTGTTTATTCGAATTAGTATTTTCATATTTACAATTGACATAACAAGACAAACAAATACCTGCTAATAGTCCATTTTTATGATTTCATTAAGTCCCAATAAATTGAAAGAGAAAATAATAATGCGCCGACCGTATTTTAACCCGCGTGCACCACAGCAGCCTATTTTCGATAGTTAGATCGTGGTGTTTCATTCAATTGGGGCTAATAGAGAAAAGAAGACTGCATACATCAGATTATGTGCTTTCAATTCAACTCAATTTTTCACATTACCAGTATTAATGTGAAAAATTGAATTGTATGATCAATGTAGGTAAAATAATATTTCATCATAAATTGTAACTACGACTAGACAAATATTCACACTTGTCTTAAACATCCAATAGTATTTAACGATACAAGCTTCGAATTGTCACGCGCATGCGCTACGATGCACGCAGTCGCTGGCGACGATGCGACGTGCGCGCGCAGCGCATAACAAACTCACGGCGAGTAGATTATTGCACGACGCAAGCCTTAGCAGTGCAACTTCCATGAACCCATATATAGTTTGCTTGCCAAGAACTACATCATCCGCCAGTACAACAGTAGGTTGTGTAGATCATAACTTAATAGACACTGTTAATGTAATGTCTACAATATTCTGTAGGAGTATGAAATAGTATACTGTACAATCAGTATGGAAAGCTCATTTCTCACACGAATGACTTGCAATTTGTCATCATACTGGTGAGAAATGAGTAGCATCCTTACTCCTTGTACAATTTACTAATTATCTGTCTGTGTTTCGGTTGTATAGCGTTTTTAACGCCTTTCGAACACGTTAGTTTTCACCCCGCCTGATCGGGTCTCACCGTACGTGGATTAGCATATGTTTGTTTTTACGGGGATGAGTTGCAGGCCCA
>JAODAC010000006.1:624112-681904 GCA_027575185.1 Mimaenictus wilsoni | reverse complement strand
TATATAAATTAACAAATTTACTTACTCTTTATATTCCTTCACTTCAACTGTTGGAGATTGCAACTTCTCTTCCCATTTGTGGATTACTGCTAAGCCTTCACAAATATTCGTATTTTTGTAGAATCCACTCTGATGAGAAGATTCCTTTAAATCTTCCTGAAAGTTTTAATAAAAAACATTAAACACGACAATTTTGGAATGAACCACTAAAATTTAACAAAATAAAAATTTTCGTACCAAATATTTCTTATATTTCTCCGACATATCATCCAACAAAGGATGCTTATGTGTTAGCAGGAATCCCTGCGCCAACAGCTGTACATGATGTCGCATCTGCTGCTCAAAGAGGGCACATTGATCCTCCACCATCACCACCTCGCTCCCATCCATGACGCGAATACTCGCCGTCAGATTCATCTGCACTGGCTCCACCTCGGTATCAGTATGCTCTGCCTCAGTAAAATACTCATTATAGTTCTCCGAGTAGTCCATCAGCTGGTGGATGAGATTATTTAGTTCTGCCTGGGTAATCCGCGTATTCTTGTCATCACGCAACTCGTCAAAGTCTTGAATTTCAACATCAGCAAGAATATTATATTCTGGGTCGTTTTCTTCGTCCTCGGGTGCCGTAACCACCTCATCCAAAGGACGCATAAACTCCTTAAGAAAATCTTGCCATGCATCATTGTCGTCGTAATTATGATCGTCCTGATATTCGGGGATATCAGGTGGTATGAACGATTTTTCCAACTCTTCTAACCGCGTATCATTCAAACAAAGTTTCGACCGTGTACGACGAGCAATATTTGCTTCCTCTTCGGCTGCTTCCTGTTTTGTGCGCTTGGATTTTGATTTTTTATTCGATGGTAACTTAAAACTGCCATCTTCAGTCCAATTTGTTTGTGTGCCACAGTCTGCTGAATGTGTTGGTGATGTTTCTGGATTTGTCTCCAATTCATTTATCAATGATGTATTACTTTCTTCTTCACTCTATTCGCAATTATAATGAATATTAACAATATAATCAGAAATATCAAAAATATACAAATTGATATTCAAAACATACAAAACGAGAATTAATCTACCAAAACATACCTCTTCTTCGACAGGAACATAATCATCTTCAGAATCATCTTCAGGTAACTCTTCAGTAATTAAAACATGAGTCTCAGAGGGCTCTAGATCTTCATTCCAATCCGGTATAGATGGAGTAACTTCTAATTCTCTGTAAAATTAGAACATTCCTATTTGTAAATAGAAGACTTCAATTCTTAGAAAAAAGGTTGAAACTTAGTGCACATACTTGGCCTTTGCTCTAGTAATCTTTGGTTCGTACTGCAACGCAGACTTCTCATCAGGATGATCCACATTCTTGAAATATTCCAGTAGATGTTCATTAGCAACAACATGTTTGATGATGTGTTTCACATGAGTGACTTTTACGTTGCGACGTGCAGCCTTTACATTGAGGGCCTCCTCAAAAATCTGCTCGAATTCTTCCAGAAGTTTCTTATCTTCTGCTGTCATTTCCAATCGTTTCTTTTTAACTGTCTGCTGCTTTTCCGGCGTTTCGATGATTAATCTGTCCTCCTCTTCAGAGGCATCATCATCGGCCTCGTCGACATCCTGTTGGACATTCCCTTTGGCTTCTTCTTCTTCGTCGTCGCTCCAATCCGACCACGCAAACGCCGTCGACATTGTTCTATGAGCTTATCAAACATTCACAGCATAGTTTATAGATATATCAGTTATATCATATGATCCACAGTTTTCTCAATCACTTTACTGAGTCGATTATAGTTTGTTTTGATTACATACTACATTTAGGTTATGTCTGGTTTGTTTTAGTTGATTCTTTTTGAGAGAGAGGCAGCATTGTTTTCTTAAGAGGAACCATCGCGGGCTGTACCACATAGTGATAAACTGGTGAAATTAAAATGTGATGTTCATATTTTTGTTTAAAATAATTTCAAATATACAAATCATAGAAAGTAGTTTTTTTAAAGTAGTTTTTGTATACCTGCTTATAAACACAAGATAGTTTAGTTATAAGAAATATGAAGTGCAAAAAATGGAGTTATCTTATTTTAGAGATTTATTTTATTACCAAGAGAAATCTGGTTAAAATATAATATAACTGTAATAATGCAAGCCCAAGCATTTCTTTGAGTTTCAATTTTTCAACACTTGTCTTTCTGCAGTATTTCTGAATTGTTTTTAGATTAAATTTACCACCACCAGATGGCACTGGCTGATCGAAAGCCTCTTATATCCGATAACACTAGACTCGTGAAATATCGTACCATTTCGGTGATAAATGTTTTTGAAAGAGGTTATATTTGGTTATATTCAAACAACCGCGAGAAAAATTCTCAAAAAATCTCCAATAACTTACAATAAAATGTCCGTATCAATTAAAGCAACACGTATTCAGCTAAAGCAAAATATACTTCTCAATGAAACGTTTTACGGTAACGAGAAAGAACGTAAACAAATATACGATTTGCTACATCGAACGCTACAGTTTGGTGAATCGAATTCAGCACTTCTAATCGGTCCTAGAGACTCTGGAAAAACTAAAGTAACAAAACCACAAACAACCGCATATTTCCATACCTAATTATATTTGTTTATAGCTTGTGAAGTACGTTCTTCGCGAATTGCAAACTGCTCCACACTTTGATGACAACTGCCTAATTGTAAACCTGAATGGGTTGGTTCACACTGATGATAAACTAGCATTGATTGCAATTACAACTCAAATGCATTTGGATAACGTTGTAGGTGATAAGGTATTCGGCAGCTTTGCTGAGAATCTATCGTTTCTACTCGCATATCTCCAGACTGGAAATAAACGAACAAAAAGCGTTATTTTTGTAATAGAGGAATTTGATCTCTTCTGTTCTCATACAAATCAAACATTATTGTACAATTTGTTTGATATTTCTCAGTCAGCACAAGCTCCAATTTGTGTACTGGGCATAACATGCCGTATGGATGTAATTGAGTTACTGGAAAAGCGTGTGAAAAGCAGATTTTCTCATCGGCAATACTTCTTATTTCCTAGCTGTGAAGACGGCAATGAATTGGATTTTTATATAGAGCGCATCGAGAAGATGCTTACATTATTGAAAACCAAACAATTGAGTTCGAAATATGTTAATGACTGGAATGATAAAGTGAAGAAATTGCTCTGTGACAAGAAGTTTCGATCAGTAATACAACGATGTTTGAATATCAGTTTAAATGAAGCTGTTTTAAAGAATATTGTGGTAAAAATATTTCGTTTATTTCTTCTCAACAGTTTACCATCTTTAAAGGTTATCCATTTTCAGATATCGGTTATCACAAAATTATCTCCCGACTATACCTTTCCGATTGTTGATGATTTTGAAGCTGAATTGGAACTAGTTGTGCAGGACGATATAACCGAACAGCTATTAGACTTGAGTGTGTTAGAAATTTGTCTTCTAATTGGAATGATGCATCATTATGAGATCTACGATGGTCAACCCATGAATTTTGAGATGGTTTACACACGATATGCAAAGTTTGCCAATTCGAGTAGTAATGTTCAAAATGTGCAGAGACCAATTGTTATGAAAGCATACGAACATCTTATTAGTTTGGAGTTATTAGAACCCGTGTCGGTGACACAACACAGCCGAGTACAAAAAGAATACGAAATGTTTAAGTTATTGGTTGGTAAGTTTCAAATTATGGAGGCGGTAAAGCGGTGGCCTGGTTTGCCAACGGATGTTTCACAGTGGGCTACAAGTTCTTTGGTCTAATTTATGATTTCTTTATTTTTGTAATTGATAAATTATCGATTGAATTTTGCGCAATGTTCGTCCTTTAAATGAAGTAGATTCTGCAAAACAGCACAGAAATGAAAGCATCAAACCTGTGTTGTATCCTCATGGTCTGTGGTGTAATGTTTGCACGAAAATAAACTACAATTGATGTAGAATCAATCGGTGTTGCAATGAGAATTCTACGATTATATCAGATTTTTTTATACTAACAATAAGTGAGAATTTCGCAAATTGGTCTTGCCATTTTGCTATGGGGTACAAACTATAAGAGATATTATGTTTTCTTTTGATCTTTTCTGTTTTTCGGTTGTATAGCGTTTTTAACGCCTTCCGAATACGTTAGCTTTCACCCCGCCTGATTCGTTCTCACCGTACGTGGATTAGCATATGTTTGTTTTTACAGGGATGAGTTGCAGGCCCATCGCCCAACCCTCCTCCTTATTCAGAACTTGGGAAAGTGTGGAGTGCGAGATCTTATATATACCGATACCGGGAATCGAACCCGGAACCTCTGCGTTACCACGCTGGTGCGTAACCACTACGGCACGCACTCCTTTGATCTTTATATTAATAAATACGAAAGTACTTTTGTCACGGTTGAATAACTTCGAAATTAGTTCCCTGAAACAACGCAAGCGGCGCTGCTAATAATTTAAACAAACCCACTAGAATGAGTCATATTAAAATAATCAGGGCACATTAGACATGTAAAAAATATCGATATTGATAAATATCGATATATCGGCATCAAAATTTTTATATTTATCGATAATTTCAATTTACATAAAATCGATATCGAAATTTTTAATATCGTTTTGACATGCCATTGACGTAGCCGCCATCTGAGAAGAGTTCAAAGTTGAAAATTCTTGTTTTTAGGGCCACATAGAACCTAAACTATACAATAATTCTTAATCCATTGATATTTGTTGGAATCATAAGATTAAGATTTTTTGCTTGTATTGCAATTATAATACTACTACTTTTATGTATTATTGCAGTAATTATATTTGATGGAAAGACTGATATATCTATATATGTTTTATTATTATTGTTAGTTTTACTTTAAATATCGATTTTCGTCGTTATCATAAGATTAACAATAATAAAAAATCAGGTTAGAAACACTCCTGCAGCCGGTGTATGAGTTCAAGACTCCATGTGAATTAATGATCCCTGCAGATTGTTGGGAACTGTAATTAGTCCTGAAAACCATATACAGATGACGCTTATGTGGAATTTCGATTTGATCGATATTGACAATGTCGATATTTCCAAGTCGATATTTCGATATATCGAAAAATTGGAATTATCGATTTCGGCAAATATCGATATTTCATTATCGTCTGACATGTCTAGCGCGCGTGACTCTTGTAATGTGTTCGGGCAATTCATCTCATGAAACATAAAAGATGTTTTATTTTTGTTCTTATTGTTTCTCCCCGCTTTCGCTTACTAGATGGGACATTTGAGTTTCCAATTAGAAAATAAGAACATTCTGCGTATTTGAATGTGCATTGTTCATTTCTTATCAAAAGTTACATAAAGTTGACGTTCCCAACACGAAAAATTATAGCCTCATAAGCAGATTGTGATTCATTTCCGACACCATTAAATTTCGATAAGAAATGTGATAAGAAATTAAGGACAAAACGCAACACTTGAAATCCAACAATGAAAAGAACAATTTTCAAATTATAATATTGGTATGTATTGAACAATATCTTGAGAATTGGATACACGTACACAATATTCAAACTAAAATTAACGTACATTAAGAAAAAGAATAAACGACAAGACAAAAATACATTTTGCGTTCGTGATGGAATGAAGAAAAACAAAGTTCATTAAAATTCAATACTGACTATTTTGTTGTTTTGATATTACTTCTCGGTGTGTCCATACTGGACATTGATAAAATAAATTGAAATCCGTCCGTCATTTACCTATTCACTTTCTTATAATGTGTTTATAAGTTGTTGCGTCGCGTTCAAGAAATTTGGGGTTCAGTAACAAATAATCACCCACATTCCAAATATTTATAACTAAATATCCATAATATATAATAATAATAAACTATGATCTGCTCTTTATATATATACTCAAAAATCTATCATTTTTTTGTCGTTTTTTTTTAGATTTTGTAATTTTTTTAATACATTTTTTGAAATATTTTAAGGGGATATAGTTCCGCACAAGTACACTACGACTTAAGTTCACGCATTTTAAACTATTCTCCCTTGAGTACTGTCCACACATTGTCTGATTTTCTTAGAACATCTTTGTTTGGCGATAGGTTCATGGAAAAAGCATTAGAATCGATTACTTGTAGTTTTTTTTTTCATCTACGAAAACATCTAACCAACTAGTTTCCTATCTCAACATACTAACGACTACATTCTACAAAGATTGAACTCAGAGTGTCCCACTTTCCCAACTTGGTTTCTTAGCTTCAACACCAAAATTTTCAGCTTGTATCATTTCGTTTTACAGCTCTAAAATCGTTGTGAATGAATGAATTGTTTCGAAAATTAATACGTCGAAATTACAAAAGCCAGTCAAGTTATTGACACCCAAGTGTTGACTGACGTCATACTCGACTTACGCTCGACGAAAACGTGACAAATTCCAAGGGTAAGTGTTACTTTCTTTATCTTGAGGTGCACTCAACGATTGTCGTTGACAATCACGTGTGCACAAAACGCATAATGCAGAATCAATATCGGCGAGAGAAGAATCCTTAGAGAATGATGCGAATAATGTGTTCTTTCCAGAGCGTGTGTGTGTAGATATAGCAAGTAAATAACTGCGTGGACAGACTGCAAGGGTCCCGAGGCTTTCGTTTCGGACTACTCGATGGTGTAGAGCATGCAGATGTTGCCTGCTGCCTGTTGGGGCGGGATGATCGGCGATGTCGGCGACAACACTGCGAAGCCGAGGAACATGAACGTCCTCACCAGCATAGCGCGGTCGGTGCGATCACTGGGGAACACCTGCAATCGAAGAAAAATCTATTTTAGTACGGTGTGAATCGATACAACGATACATGTGCTTTCTTGCGTCAACAACACTTTGTAGAATAGTCCATTACTCACTCTAACGTCAAAAACATGCATGTATATCTATTAATCATTAATTGAATGATTAGAATATAAATATTGATGGCTTTGGAATGAAAATATACTGGTGTTTGTATTACACTATTATTTTAACGACTGCATAATGTACGTTATTGTGGGGGAGTTTTAACATATTAAATATTATGACCAAAAATAAAACGAAAATGTGTGAAATGATTAATAATTCATCTAGCCAACATATCTATCTATCCCCCAATTTCACTTCTATATAAACTATCTTATTTTAATGCAACGAAAACATGGCATGATTTTAACCAACATATTTTATTCAAATCCAATCTAACCTATTCCACGCAATTCTTATCTACTTCTACATATAGTAATTCAAACAAATATCAATTTATTTCATACTTTGCGAGTTCCTCAGCGATGCTGTAAATTGTTAAGGTTTTAAAATATTAAATGCGTATCCTAAAAACGCTATCAATAGTATACCAAGCATCCTATAGAATACCGATGTTACATACTTTATTGGCAACAATGTCCAATGAGTAAACTTAAAGCTGAAATAACAACACCAAATTAAAACTATCTAGATCATTTGTAATGGAATCTAAACGTAAACGTAACAAATATCAATACGAATTCTAAGAATGTCAGTCAATAGAAATGTTTATGCAACGAAATTAACGTATAACTTACCACGACAACGTGCTGACAATTCAGTTTCTCCTCGGCTGCCTCCAACAGGGCGACGAAAGCCTCACGGGAGCCTTCGGGCAGCATGCACGGCGGCAGGGCGATGTAGAGCGTCCTGCCGCTGAGCACGGCGTCCCACGGCTGGCGTCCGGTGCGGAAAGTAAGCCGCAATGGCGGCGGAGCGCCCCTGGGGTGCCCAGGGGCATCAGGACCACCACAGAGGCCCTGCACCCAGAGACATGGAGTTCGAGAGGCTGTCCTCGGACGACTCACTGTCAGCGGAACGTTTACTGCTCATCATGAAGTTTTCCCTGCAAAGAAAAATCAAAAAAGGAACAATCAATCGTTACATCGTGTTTAACAAACGCACGACGCAATAATAAACGCATCACTGAGCAGACATATAGCCAGCATATTTATACATTGTCGTAGGTGGCAAGTGCAACATCAGCAAATGCGACGCGCGACCATGAATTGTACTGGCTGCTAATACATGCAGAAATAAAACTAAAGAGTACAAGGCGCAATCAATTGCGTGTTAAATTCAAACAAACTTTGTTTATTTCAAGAAAGCGCCAGTAGTCGACCCTTGAACCATTTTTATCACCGATATAAATAGACTTTACCTTATCAGCGACATTGTCTGCATTGCATTCGCCATGGTGTTGGAATAAATTATGGAATTGGAGAGGAAAAAATATCAAGTATCCTCAACAGAGGAATTTACAGAACCTTTCAAGAGCACCGCGCGCTCGGATGCTGTTTGTGTCAATTATCGCACTGGATGAAATCGCAGTAGTGAGCACAATATTATATTTTGCTTCTATATGTAGGCAAAATTCACGCTCACGTTACATACGAATCGTGGGACTCACGACTTTATCACACGTCAATCGCACCCAGCGCGGTCGCGCATTCCAAGTGCGCACAAAATTTCGCTGGACTAAAAATACTCGTCGAATTGGCGTAAACACAATGATACGCTGTTAATTTCTGCATCGGTGGGAAAACGCCGTTGGTTGATGTGCAAGAAAATTAAACTAAAAGCTGACCGAAGCACTGTAGCTGATATGGTTTGTGATAGGCGATTGGTAACACGATCCACGAGAATAATCGAGCGCATTTTCCATCAGTCGGCTAAATCAAATCAACCTAGTGGAGAACTTGGGAGAATAATCAGCGTGGCTGTTGCTAGCTGAACAGTTTGACCATTCGACGGCAACGAAATAACGAAAAACACGCGCTGTGCAAGCGAATGTCGAATGTACTAGAAATCGAGAAACTCGAGTTTTTGCATTACAGTACTGTTTCGCATGTGCTAAAGCTAATGTGCACAAGTTCGATCAATTCAATCTTGTTAAAACTTTAGCGCTTGCCTAGGCCAAGTTCATTTAAACGATTGTGGCGGTGAATATTCAATTGCACAGTTTCTCTTAAAGTACATGTTCATATATTTCTCAATTGCATAAGTTTATATGCAATTATAAAACCTGTTCTATTAACTGTCTAGATTACGGTACATGAATATCCTATCTTTTTGTAGACCTCTCAACAGTTGTCACTTCCAAGCTATATTTTATAAAAAGAAATCAAATTATAAATCCCAATCTTGGACAAACACTACTATCGGTTGGTAAAAGGAACCTTCAAATTTAGACATTTTATATTTAATTGCAAACCTCATTGATATAATTTATATTTTGCTGTTTTGTATTGGCCTGAATTTAATGGGAACCTGACCACAACGGAAAAATAGTCCCGTGATTTTTCGTTACAACCAGGTATCACTATAATTGTATGCGCGGATCGGGAAAACTCCCTTAATTTGTAATTCTCTTCCATCTGTATGTTTGTTTTCAACACAAGTGTTACATCGTCTTTTAATGATTCTCTTACAATCGAGCAAATATCCAAAACCAAAATCTAGAATAACATTTTGATTGAAGATATTAACATTAGTTGGATTTTTCGTAGTAAACTTCTCATACCCTAAAATATTTAAACTCATTAACTTATAACTAATCTGACCAATGTTTGCGTTAAAACACTTTTACTGCATTTAATAACTGTGCTCTTTTCTAGAATTATGCAAATAAACTCATTTCGTATTCAATTTGCTAACAAAACAATAACCTGATCTGTATCAGTCGATATTTTACTGTCTCGTTCTATTTTATAAATTAAATATAACACCGGATTATTGTATCTAATTATAGCTTTAGCAATTGTTCAGGAAGTAAACAACGTAATTGTGCAATTTAACAAGACGATACCTATCAGTGCAACTAAAAACTGAAATTCTAGTGAAAAATTATAACTCGCACGTGCCTTCGGTTGGCATCGAAGTTCGAACTGAGGTCAAACCAGAATAACCCGGACAGCGTTAAGCTTATTACCGCATACTGCCTTATAGGTCAGTTAATTAACACAAACTGCAAAGCCAGCTCAAAAAGTCAAAACGCAAAAAATATTGTGCCTTATGTTGCATCAACTATGCAATTGCTTTAATAAACAGGCAAGGTAAATAACCCTGGTGTTTATTAATAATAAAACAATTTCATCATGATCATTATAGTAATCACATAGACATATGCAGAATATAAAACGTTGGTTGTTTGCGAAAATCGAATCAGTGAAAGGAACTTCCGCATTTTGCAACTCGCAAAAGTTTTGGCGAAGGGCACGGGTCGGGGAGTCAGTGCCAAAACATCGTTTGCAAAAACGGAGAATGTATAAATGCTCGCTGACATAAATATACTGCGTGGGTTGTTATAATGATGTTAAAAGTATGAAGAAAATCGAAATAACTCCAGCACGTTAATAATTAAAGCAAATAGTCAGTGTTTAACATAACCTTGTTACAATAAAAACAAAGGCATGACATTTTTAAAGTACTGTGTCAACTTTTGCTGGGTAACAATTAGTCCATTTTTTTTGTTTTCATTAATATAGATAAAAATTACAGATACAATTGATTGATGTGTAGTCATTATCATGTTATAGGGTCATACATTATCAGTATATTGTGTTCATTTATATATCTCAAGTAGATACGTTCATGTAACTGTTTGAGTAACATCAATCATTTGTAACGAATCACTGGCGACGTATTATCCATACCTCGTCGAAACGTATGGTATGACAAGTGCTTATGAACACGACGCAATGGAAAAGTACTGGCAGTCTGCTCATTTCCACACAAAGGCCAGCGCTTGTTCGCAAAGAACAACAGCACCGCTTATACCCAACCAGACAAAACAAAACACGATTGCCATTCACTGAACGATGTTATTGCATTGTCATTATGTGTGTGGAAATCAGATGATTTTCAGCGGGACGAATTGCGCTAAGCTGCTTGCAGCCGATTGGTCTATGCGCTATGAACTAAATCAGCGAAATTTCGTCAGCTTTCTTCAAGGTCGGCCAGCGGTCGACTTTTTGTAAGCACGATTTTCGCGCTTCACACAATCATGAATCGTTCAGTTTTTTGGCGATTGCGAAACAGGCATGAAAACGTAATACGTGCTCGCTGCCAACATAACGTAGGGCAGGCACACGGAGGCACGATGCGCGCACAATTGAGATTGAAAGAGCACTTATACTTACATAGACTTTTTATTAATTAACGCTGGCATGGCTTCAAAACAGTTCGATATATTACTTTCCGTACTTTCTGTAGAATTCAATGCCTCACTGGCACTAATAAACATAATTAACCAAAAACGAAACGGCGGTGGTTGCACGAATGGGTTAGCACACTTGCACGACGCTGGCGGTGATAGCACACGACTCGTAATGGCGATTCTCCTCCGCAATACGGCTCGAAGGGGGCAGACACGCACACTTTAACGGTGACGTACGCTCGGCTGGAGTGGTGCAATGGAAACTCTACGAATGCGAAATGATTCACAATCACCTCGTATCAGCAGGCGAGCGGTGGGGGATCAAATTGCGCGACCAGCTGACAACCAGGTGTACCAACCTTTACGAAGTTTCTCATTATTGAAATATTTGGTCAATTATAATCTTGAGAACCACGCAGATGATTAGCTTAACGTATATTGACCTAAAACGATAAATGTTCATCTTAATGTACTTGAATTTATGGTAATAGTTGTATAATCTTTCAAAATATTTTGAATATTTGACACCCATGCTGACCAACTTAGTTTAGTTACTTTTCATTATCTACTTGATTTCTCTAAAAACAACGAGGATGACATCGTTTTTGAGGTTAGCTCTGCAAAAATCTCAAAAATTTGCGAATTTTCAACAAAATACACGACCAGTATCAGCTACAGCATCATTAAACTTAAAACAAAGTATGCTATTACGTTTACACATAATTTCTTTGTCTTAACCTCCTTGGTTCCAGTCGTCGAAACACAAAATGGTAATGAGCTCGTAATTGAAGGAGTTTATGTGGAATCTCCGAGGGCAAAAAACATGATAAAGTTTGCAAGTGAACAGAAATGTTCTCTTTGTGCCTTGGGGCTTGATGTCAAACATACGGACGTTCTTATTTTGAGTCAATTTCTTAGGTCAGACGGGTGCATGTTGCCTAAAAGAATTACAGGACTGTGTAATAAACAGCAGAAGAAAGTCTCGGCTTTAGTAACAATGGCACAGAAATCAGGTACTAATAAAGATAATAGAATCCTAAAAAGCTTTCTACAAATATTTTTTCAGGACTTATGTCAAATATAAATCCAGCAGAAAGCAAAAAAGACCCAGCATTGCGTTACGGATGGAAAAAATACAACAAATACTTTGATGAATCCACGATTAAAGTTAAATAATACTGAATTATGTATAAATATCATTAAATTTTGCCTTTAGTTAATCGTGTCTTATCAATAATGCGCATGTGCAGAGGTAGTGTTGCCAACTCTATAAAGAATATTCCCAAATTTAAATCTGGGGATTTTTATATTTATTCCTAGGCATTGGTACGCCTACTGATGCTTGTATGCTGACATTTGTCCACTAAATTTTGGGAAGGCCAAAAGAAACCGTTGGATAAGCAGTTCGCGGGATGCATATAAAAAACCTGTTTTCAACTTGTTTATCCCGCCAACGTTCAAGTTTTGAGGATGTCAGAAATATTGTAATGTTTCGCTAAGTGTATCATATGTTCCCGCCAATAAATTTTGCTAACAGCGTGTGTAGTGAGTTTGTTCTTAGAAGATGTGAAGATTAGCAATCATCAAAATGTATGGTAAGTTCATGTAGATTTACCAAACGTGATTTGTAATTAATCACGGACTTTGTAGAAAACCCATGTGATTTGATAATATATTAATGAACTATGAGTGCGGATAAAGTTGCTGTGAAGACCAGATCTGGAAGATCTGCCACTAGACTCTCTCAGGTCGTGCTCACTGGCAGTGGCAGAGGAGAAGTACCGAAAGACACGAATAGCAGCAGAAGAAAAGTACAGGAAGGTACAAAAAGTGAAGTCGTAGGTACAAGATCGACTAGAAATAAATCAGGCAATGGAAATAAACCCAACAATAATAAAGATGATGGACCAGTGAAAAAGTTGAATGAAGCTACGGAAACTGTGAGAAGCAGTTCGCGAAGGTTACAGAATAAGAATGTTCTCCGTAAAGATGAATTTGAGAAGCAAACAAAGCCAAATAAAGAGGAGGAAAAGATTAAAGTTACAGGAACTAAAAGATCAACTAGAAAAAAGCAACAGGGACGTAAAGCTGAAATTATACAAGATGATGTAAATACTTCAAAGACTAATGAACAAAATGCTAAGAAACCTAAAACTTCTGCAGCTATAAAATCAAAGAGAGTAGGAAATCAAACCTTCACAAATGAAAATACGAAATCAAACACTAGCAGACAAAATCTTCGATCTAAAAAAGAATCGAAAGAAATTATCAATATCTCTGTTGCGAACGCCATTTCCACTACAGTATTTCAAAAGAGTGAAGATGAATCTTCAAATAAAATTGTTCACCGCGTCAGTTTTATATCTCCGCAGAAGAAAAAGCGTAATTTAAACAAATTGAAAAGTTTACAAACAGAAAGGAAAGATGATACATCTAAAAATCTACAAAATAATCAAAAGGGTAATGCAAGAAGTAAACCTGGCAATTCTACCTCATCCGAGAAGCAGCTTGACGTAGAGAACAAAAAAAATCTACGAATTACCAAACCTCAACAAACCTTAAAGACCCAACAAACTCGAAGATCATCAAGAATATCTTTCTCTAAATTTAATTCTCAAGGTACCAGTACCCCAAATACAAACATATCAAGAAATCTCAGGAAAAGATCAACTCTCAAGACAAAAACATCACCCATAAAACCATTACTTTCGATTCAACCAAAAACACGAGTTAAACCTAGACGTAAAGTTTCATCACCAACTAAAAGTATTGTAGATGTCAATCAAAGTATTCTTAAAACTAATGCAAAGAAACCTATTTATATGGGACGGTGTAGTACATCTCAAGTGTCACCAAGGATGCGGGTGCAATTCAATAAAAATACGAAAGGTCTGCGATCACGACGCCCAAGTCAAAAATATCAAGAGTATGACACATCGCAAACGGAAGAAGAACAAGAGTACGACGCGCAAAATATTCCTACCTATAAGCAGCCCATCAAAGAAAAAGTAAGCAAAAAGAAAGATATTTATGAGTTTGAAGCTGATTCTTGTGAGAACAGTCAGAGTGACTCTGATAATGAATATGATAAGGATATTATACAAGAGATGGCTTTGATTAAGAAGTTGGAGAAGAAGAAGAAAGTAGTTAAGGTAACGAAAAGGAACGTTAAGAAACAAGTAGAGAAGATTAAAGAAAATAATATTCCTGAGGTAGAAATACAATTGCCTAAGAATACAGATGTAATTGAGGCAAAGGCGAAGAAAATTAATATTATTCAGAATGTTCTGCTTAATTTACCTGTCAAAAATGTGACAACTCCAGTACCTGAGGTCGAATTTTCCGTTATGCACAATGATGATACTAGTGATAGTTTGGAAAACGAGGAATTTGAACCGCGAAATTTGATCGAAGAGGTTGCTGAGTCTTTTATGGAATCACAAGAGTCGGGTAGTAGTACCGCGCCAACAAATATCCCGGAATTTAACTCAACATTTAAAAAACCTTTGGCGATAGATGGTAGAAGTATGCAAGTTAGACAAATATACTCTAATCCAGCGGCGTCACCATGTCGTCCGAATTTAATGTTGCGGAACGGTCCCTATTATCTGCAAACAAAAGGCGATAGTTTACCAGCGTTTAACCAAGATGTTGTTCTGAATTCCACCATTGTAGAATCGCGTGAAACTATTTTTAATTGTCGCTTAAGTGCGATTCTACCTCGTGAAGATTCGGTGACTATCGACAATCCACGTCCAGAAGATGTCGTTGAGGCTGCTCTTGTAAAAAAACAAGAAGTTAAAAAGACGAAACAATCTACAATACTTAAATTTGTTGGCAAAGAATCAACAGAGAATAAAATGCAATGCACTCTTTTTGATGAGGATTTGCTGCTGAGTCCTGTGAAAACTTCTTCGCCAATGATACATGTTGATAATCCACGTGTGCTTCGAGATTTGACAAATATTGATATGCAGTCCAGTGTTATTAATACACCTGCTCGAGAATCGACTGATGTGATGTTCTTTGCATTGGGGGAGAGTGGAATTCATGTAGAACCTGGTAAACCTACTCGTTTCCCTGTTAAACTTCCAAAGGTGCAAGTTGATAGAGGTTTGAATCCCGATATTACGGCCGTTGATGAAACTACGATAAATGAAGAGGCGCGGGAAGTACTTGATTCTCCTGTATCACAAACGAAGGAAGATGAAGATGATGCAGCGTCTAAACAGGAAGTTGTTGGGATTTTTGAAGATTTCGATGGATTGGAAGTTACTAGGGTGAGTGTCAAATAGTATATTTTAGTAAAATTAAATTATGGTACGATTTTATATGTCAATAAGTCTTTATTTTCAATAGAAGTCATCTTGCAGTGTATGCATTAGTAATATGACCCGAAGAGGATATTTTCTAATCTGCATAGATTAGAGGTACCTTTAAGAAATATTTGAAAAAAGTAGAGTATTCCCAAAATTAGTAGTGTCAAAATAACTAAACGAAAAAGCGTTTCAAGAGTTTGTAGCTAATTTCCCACTGAATCGATTGATGCATGATTTATAATCCTAGATAATGGAAAATATGAATGAAAATGGAATTTAAAACCCAGTCATTTTCGGTAAACTAGTTTGGTCCTTATCGGGTATATCAAAACAAACTACATTTAAGGGTTAATCAATCACTGCATCAATGTTATTTTTAAGAATTGTATATTAGAAATTTTGTTGTAGGGTCGGTCATCTTAACCACATTGTGATTTAAATGATTAGCCATCTGTTGGTATTTACATGCACTGTTTGTTGACAACAAATTCTTTTAGATGACGTGAATTATTATTTTATGCCTTTATTATTGTAAATATCCAATGCTACTGTCAAGAGGATGCCTATGTTTGTTCTTTCTTTAACAGGTTTACTTAACAGGTCATACAGCTGTCTGTCTATTCCATTAGGTCGAATAGTCTCCAGCAGGTGGCTAGATTCACATAACTTCATTTCCTACAATTATTTAAATTTAAAAATTAAAAGAGAGAATGTACATGTTTACAGACTCAACTTCCAAGTTTCACCTATACCAGACCTCGCCGTAAACGTGCCCGTGTCGTATCCTATCATTCAGATAGTGACGAAGAAGAGGTAGCAGCTGAAAGAGTAAAAGGAAAACGCAAAAAGAAGTGGGAAAGGACCAAAAAGGAAGTACGTTGACAAACTCACATTAATCATCATTCGCGTCGTCATTCACGCGATAATTACATATTTGCTTTCTTTTTGTTATCACGCTTAACTGATATCCGTGTTAATTTTGTACGTACCTCATTCAGTTATAACCTTAGCCTACCTAATCACCTTGACTAATCATAAACGATTTTCTTGGTAAATTTAATATGGCATAGTACTGATATGCTATCACAACGCCCTACAGTTGTTAACAAATGGTAGACTTTATTAACAATATTAATTAATATGTATTTCGGTTATTTTTGCAGGTAAAAGAATATGAAGATTGGGCATCCAACTTCAACAAACTTTGCGAAGAGGTTGAGGAACACACATTGGAAGTGGAGTATTTGTGAATATAAAATATTACGGTCTCTTATTAGTATTAGTTTTCGACTTATATATGTTTATATTTACTATGTTATCAAATGAAATTTAATATAATGATTTAGCATGCAATTTTGGAGGTTTCATTTTCGGTTGACGAATTGGGGACTGCACGTGTGAGATTAGCACGGCTGTTTCGGTAGTTTATCTTACTCCTTACTTTGCTTCTGGGTTGACAACGTTCTTTGTGCTCCACGGTTGTGCGCGATATCTGTATGCATATCTATATGCATAAATGTTATGCTGTGTGAAAACGTACGTTGTTGGCGGTAGTAATGCATCGCTGCGATAGTGGCACATACGACAGTTAAATTTACTTAATTTACGTGAGCGTTGAGATATTTATTTTCAACCAACAAAGAGCCGTGTGCATTTGGTGCAATGACGCCTTGTCGTCGTGTTGTTTCTGTTCGTCGGGCGAAGAAAGTTTTACTTTGGTTTTATATTACTTGTTGTTGATTAGTAATTTATCACATATTCTAAGTTCTTGCTGGCCATTAAGTATATTTTGACAGTGAAGTTATCTCTTTGAGAGCATGTGCTTGGGTTATAAATTGTATTGCTTTATTGGTGTTTAAATTTATTTTCGTGACATATATGTATTTATGGTTACTCGCAATATGTATACAGATTTGGTACATTCTAAGCATGGCAGAAATGAATCTATATTCCAGCAACAATCGACTTGCTGTCTATACCACCAACATTCAGGTTTCTTTTTTAGTTGGGATCAAATTCCCCATAATTAAGAAATCTGAAATCTTTTGGGCGCCATAAACAAAACTGCGTTTTTCATGACCACGTTAAACGAAGGTTACCTGTACACAATATTGTAACGACGAAAATAAGAGGTTTAATTGTAATTGTCAAATCAAAATATAATAATATTTATTGCAAAAGATATTATCTATAATATAACATTCGGCATGCCCAAATCCAACAAGAAGATGTAAGAGATACTTTCAACATTTGGGTTATGAAAGGTGTATGTATTTGTCCTTTTTAGGTTAAGCAGTTTCACGATTTTTCTTTTATTATCGTAAAATGTGAACGAATAACATATTTTCAATTGAACCAAATTAAATTCCAGGGTATATTGAATAATTCTAATAAGAAATTTCTTCTGATTGTATATCAATAAATATTTTCAAGAAATGCAAAAATAATATTTCTAATAAAACAAATAAAAGACATCCAAGTTAAATTTAAAAGTTCCGTAGGAACTGTTTGGAAAACTGAAGAAGAAGAAAAAACGAAATTCTGGAAGCGAATCGTCAAGAATCAAACAAGATAAAATAAATTATCACCAAACAAATTGCCATCGACGATGACTCACCGTCGATTTCCAAGAATTGCTTCGCGTGTTTACGCGCATACTCGACAGAGTTCGCTCGCGCGCACGGTGGTTTTCGTGGGCGAGCCGCATCGCACACAAAACACGTCCAGCGCGCGGCGCATGAGTGTATTTTTAGCCGTGACATCACGCGCACGTCTCGCTCTCGTTGTCGAACCTACCGGTACGCGCTGTGCGTTTGCCGAGCGTGTGCAACGGTGCACACAGCGCGCACACACTCACACAGCCACCGAGCGCTGCGCTTCTCTCACACGGGCGGTCGGTGGTTTTCTCGGAAGGAGGGCATCCCTGCATGCTGTGACTCATCTTTCACATCAGCCGCGGCGCGCGCTCACACACAACAAATTCGCGCACCACGTTGGCCCACCGTGTGGTAACCAACACGCGCTTTTGTTATCTTGCGTTTTTCTTGCGTCGGTTGAATTATCATTGCGTACCGTCTGAACGCCAGCCAACAGCGTGCGTGACAAGTGCGAACTCGGCGCGACCACCGATTGAATTGGCGTGTTTTAGCGACGCGTTGTTGTTGCTTGTTGTTTTTGTTTATACGCACGAACGATGAAGATCGAGCTGAGCCTCAGCGATGGCATGTCCAATAATTCGGACTTCTCGAACGACAGCCACAATTCGCATTTTTCCACGTCCGCCCCCGCATCGAATGCGGCGACGGATTTCGCTGCCACCGATTTTGGTGCAGTCGCACCTGGAAGTTTGATACTCACTCCGAGCACGATAAGTGTAAGTAGTTTTATAACTTGCTATTCATCCCTTTTCTCTATCTTCGAAATAACAGGTGTAATATTAAACATTCCAATTAAAACTTATTGGAATTGATCACAATCTAATTTGTTTATTACATTGTTGAGTGTAGGTAATGTTGCATATCGTGAATAGCTATTAACTTATTGGTAAAACTATAACCTGTCTTGTGTTTGTGTTTGAAGGTTAGATAAATTTTATTTAACATAACCATATCATTTAACCATAGCATAATAATAATGGTGATCCTTTCAAATAGTGGGCGAGTTTTGGTGCTTTTCTTAGTTTGAACGAAATTTTATTGAAATAAATTGAAAAAATTATTATTATTTATTAATAGAGTACCACATTAAGGGGGGGGGGGTATTTACCTGTTTAAAACAATACATTCCATTAGTAATTAATTGCTAAACTATTCAAGAATATTCCCTCAAAATTTCAAAATCGATATCTGCAGTATTTAGGATGTTATAACTCATTAAACGGAGTTGCGAGGATAACTCCTATAAAATATTCCGTTATACTCAAATATTTTATTCCTTTTTCGCGGTCATTTAAGATTACATAAGTCACGTTAACCTACGGAACTGAAAAATTTCTAAGACAGGGTGTGTAGAAAGTTTCCCATACGGCAGGTTTCTTCGTATAAATTATGATTTTAAGTTTCATGTAATAAAACGTTGAATCCATATTTATTTATAGAGGCCCTGTAATTGACAATTTCTGTCTATATAATAAGTTTTCCATGATAAGGAATGTATCAAAACTTTTCAAAATTTTGAGGAGCTCTGTTCCGAGAATAAATCTTTCTATTGGTAAAACCGCACTTCACAAACCAAAGTACTTCTAGCAGGAACCAAGCATTGGGGAGCATTGCTAGAGGGATTGGTCGGGTGGTTGCCATCAGGGCACTGTCCAAAATCTTGCACTATCAGTTTGAGTCACCTTTACATATTTATTATTATTTATCAGTCTTCAAATTACGAAATACCTTGGCCATCCATTATTCGGAACCGTCTATATTTCACGGTTTCTGTTCGAACAATGCTTAGCTTGTTTTTGAAATTTTTGTATTATTTTTGTCACACAATGTAGTGCTATAAACGTTCAATTATTACAGAGTAAAACTATTAGATATAAAAAGTAATCTTATAAGGACGATGTTATCAGGATTACTTTAATTGTCAAAGTTATAGCACAACATATTTTATAAGGACAATATTATTAGATAAAATTTCAACACTTGTGTCATAATTCCAGCAAGTAATAGCAACCGATTTTTCAACGTCTAGGGCAATGGTTCTCAACGTTTTGTTTATTGTGGCGCACTATAATGATTTTAAACTTTGATGGGACGACGAGGAGCAAATATCAACTCAAACGGAGGACCTCTTGGGAGTTAATCCAAAGAATGACGAACAACTAGGAATTTCCCTTCAAGGAAAATTGAAAAACCAATTCAAACGCGAGGGTCCCTTTAAGGCTCACTCCTGCTTCAGTATACAGTCCGTTGGTTTATGCGGAACCTGTCTAACGCGGAAACGGAATGAAATATTTATAACGGAATATTTTATATATGTAGGGTGAAGGGGCGACCCGGAATCTTGTAATTTTTGCCCCCCCCCCCTAAAAGCCTTGCGACTTCCCGTTCTGTATACTATTCACTTGTAATCACCTTTCATATGATTTTTTTTCTGAATAAATCAGGATTCCCTGTATCTTAAATTTGATATCGTACTTATAGAATTTAGCGGCCCATAAAAGTGCCGCAGCACAAAGGTTGAGAATCACAGATCTAGGGTAACATACGTATAAGCATTAAACTTATAAATTACTAGTTATTAAACTTATGCAATTGTTCATAATCCTTTATAAGGATTGCACGATTATTGTTTTATTACCTTGAAAATATTGAAAAGAAAAACATTTCCAATTGAAATTCCAATATGATAACCGAATGTTTCTTTTGACACGCTAAAAGTTTTGTCGCATATCCTACCTTAAACAGCAATATAATGAATACCTCGTGTTTAACATATTTTGCATGCGCAAATTCTCACAGACCACGTGATATTCGCCTTAGAGTTCGCTTCTTATAAGCAGCGCGCAGTATTTCACGGTTAATTTGGTTCACCTCACAACAACTTTCGATTGTTGCGTCACTTACTCACAAGCAGGCAACTCGGGCGCGCACATATATATTCGCCGGTGGATTAAATACGAACGCTTTGTGCAAAAAATATGTTTATAGGTTATGAAAAAGCAATTAACTTTGTTTATCATAGCCTTCTTTTCGGGCTCGGTTGACGGCGCAATTACTTGCAATTTGATCGCCGGCGGCGAGTTTGAAATATGTCTGTGGATGAGCGCAGCGCGACAACAAAAGCTAATTAACTGCACTCGTTATTCGTCGTTGTCTCCGTGCGTGTACAACGCGTACGCGAGTTTAAACTTTATGCATCCGTGTTTATTCGGTAGTTGTTTGTTTTGGGTGGCGTATGCAGCGAGTAACCTACGTTCGTTTTTCATTTAAATGTTATTGTCCTCGGTTATAGCGTTGTCGTCGTCGCCTGCGTCAGTCGTGGTCGTGGTTGTTATTGAGATTTGCTAATTAAACGGTTCGTTGTTGGTATTCGTTTTTGTTATGCAAATGCATGGATATATGTTATTTATGGGGAGTTGTGGATGTTTTCCTAGTAGTTGAAAATTCTCCTCGCTGATATGAAGTTAATTTGGTTAATGATAGAGGTTTTATTACTTTGTATTGAAAGGTAATTGATGAATTCTCGGGTAATGATTTCTAATTTGCTCTTCAGTTTTCTTGCATTATAAAGTAAATTTACTGATAAATTTGAAATAATTTTATATTTTCAATGTCATTATGAAGTTCACGTCGAATTCGATACATACCAGACACGATTTTAACCAACCTAATTATACTAATGTAACAATTTGTTAGATAATTATTTAATTTGTCCTGGTTTGTTTCTAGTTTATTAATTTTCCCTAAATCTATTTTTCTTTAAAATCTAACTTTCCATGAAATATGCGAAATGGACAGTTCTTTAAATATTATCGGATTTTTAAATGGATAATGTCGGTAGAATGACATTCGATATTGATATCTATCACCGTTTGTAAATGAAATTTGTTAACATTTCTTCTAAGTTGCAGGTAATGGTTTTAGACAAAATTGAACATTCTAAATATTATATAAAATTTTACATTCGATAGATATAGATCATATTTCCCCATCGTGGTTCTATGCCTGCCGATGCCGCCTGCAATTGCACATGTCGCGACTGAATGTCTAGGGTCTCGTTTTCCCCATGAGGGAGAGAAGAGACACGAGCGCAAATCGCCACGTGCCGGTTTTATTTCCTAGGGTCCTGCTCGTCCCTGCCTACCCTACTATCACCGCACTAACCCAATACAATAGCAGCCCGTACTTAAACTACATAATATTAAATCCACGTGTTACGAACTCGCTGTTTTTTACATCTACATGAATTCGCAATAAATATTCATAAAAGTCGAGTTTAATCAAAATTTGAATTTATAAATTTAAATTGAAGATTTTCTAGATATCAAGCATGAGGTGGAGTACGTAGGACGTATTTATTGTGCCTTTGTCTGCTAACGCCGACTGAGGGGGCTTGCTTCTCCCCTATCTGTGCGTAGTTCAGTCGGTCAGGTCGGACTGACCACCCCCACAGTATATATTGCACCCCTCGCGATACGATGCCGGCGAAAATCGATCGTTGGTTTTACGTGTGCTGTGCATCAGTGCGGTGTTGTTGGGTGTGCGGATTGTCGCGTTGTCGAAAAAGAGCAGTGGGCGCGTTTGGGTTCGAATGGGAGGCCCCAAAATGGGGTGCATAATTTCTCAGCGTTATTTGCGCTTGGCTGAACACATACGATGTGCACGAGTGTACATAGATATCACATGCGAGGAAAAATGTGAAAATTTCGAAAAAATAATGTAGGTACAATTTATTGTATTAAAGGCTTCAATTTACGCGATTTCAAGCAGTATTCCTATTAATGCCTTTGGCAAATTCTGAATATTCACAAATATTCACAAATGGCTGGTTTGGCTATGTTTTTAAATCATATAGATGATATCATCCTAGCGATTTACAAATTGTGTATATACTTTTTCAACGTATCATGTTTTTGCTTAAGTTGTTTTTGCCGCTTAAGATGCGCGTGCGTCAGGGCGGCTACCCTTCCCTAAAGCACGCATTTTCGTATTCTTCGACCGCTAAGAAATCTTAAAATACAATCACTTTTTATCAGCATTCAAACAAGTAAGACGCATTTCTTTCGACATATCTCCTGTCGTGTTATTTGTATTGTCGTACTTACCGTGCTGGTTAAGTCAGTAAAGCGGGGTAATAATTTCGTTCATTATAGAAAAATGTATTTTGTATTTCAAAAGTTCGCGATTCCAGGAGGACTCCCCCTTTCCCTATAAGGCGACGCCCATGATTCAGCCATATAAAATATTCCGTTGTTCTCAATTGTTTCATTCCGTTTTCGTATTTGTCAGGTGCCGCATATTGCAGGTCAAGTAACATGTCTAACACACAAGTAACAAGTAACAATCTTCCATTGTAAGCAGGATTCCGTATGTAGAAGGTTCGGTAGAGGGCAGTTTTCACTGTTGTTAAAAAAGATTTTTTGCATTGCTAATGTTGATGCTTATAGAGATGCTCTGGATTCCATAAACGTCAATGTCATAATGTATAATATGACATTAATAATTTATTTTTTCATACATTAATATACTTATCTTGTAATTACTTATGAAATTAAATCAATATCAACATCACATTATATAGATAATTTTTAATACTACATGATACCAACTGGTATTGAAAGTAAAGTTTCTCCTGTTCCTTCACATATTTTATTATATTATACTTCATCGATACGCACCGCCATTAAAAATACCTACATCCCTCCGTAAATATAGCCATTTGTAGAAAAATCCAAATAACTGTAGGTAAATCATGCAACAATCAATTAACATTCCATACACAGCTATATATTTTCTTTGTTATCCGACAACGAGGAGAAAACACCAATTTCTTCAATATCTCGTTAATAGTTTGTGTTTTTCTGATGGTTTACAACCCATTAATCCCTCGTTCTTTCTCGTTGCGGCCATCATCGGTACTATCATCGCCCGGCCTCGATGTGTTGTCGCAACAAATCGAATGCTTTTTAACACTAAAAGCTGGCGAGATTATAAGCGTTTCATAAATAATGTAGCGCGCCTAGATAGAGAGCAGGCGGCAGCGGCCAAAGTGAACGACTCATGCAGTTTATCGCCACACGGACCCACTGATAGATACGAGGTGGGCATGGCGAGCATATGACCAACACTTTCATTCGCATTATCGGGCCACGAGACACGAAATCACTTCGGCAGCAACAGCAGCGGTGGCGGCGCATAAATGCACTTTGTGCGATTACGCGCAATGGGCTCCGTCGAAGGCAGCTCGACGACGACCACGACGATCGGCGGAGAAAGTCCGAACAAAAGGGACCGGTGCGACGGCGAACCACCGTTTAACGAAAAAAGTTTATTAACCAGCTGGAATGCTTCTGGCACACGCGTATGGGTGTATATGCGAGCCGTTACGGTGGGCACGTCGCTTTTGTTTTTGAGCGAATCAAGTAGTTCAAATACCGCTTGACCAATGACCTCGTCGCCACTACGCCTGGATACTTACTATTTATTAGTTTTCTTCGTTTAGGGTCTGGTATGAATGCATTATGGATGAATATTAAGGAAGTTCATAACACTGTTAACTTCTAATTGTATAGATTTGGTTCTTGTTCATTTTGTTCATATTTTTTCATATTTTGTTCATGTTTCTAGTACATTATCCCTATATTAAAAACTTGCTTTGCTTGTAATATTTAGAATGGACTTTTGTTTAAATTATAACGGTACTCGTTATTGATATCTATCAACATTCGGAAGTTAAATACATAACCTAGCTACAAGAATTTTATGAACATTTCTTATGGGAGGTAAATTTTGATCTTTGAACTGCTCCACAGGTCAGGTACTTTTTTCTAGCTGCAGCTATTATTTTTCGTTGAACCACCAATAATAATGCCATCTACTATTACGCTTCAAATTTATTTTCACATAATCAACAAACAACCTACTTGAATATAGAAAAATAAATTACTACAATTTTTACCTAACTTGGCCTCATTTATGTGAAAGAATTATCGACAATGCTTCCACTTCAAAGTTATTATTAAAATTACATTTATAAATCGTTATTTTTAAGCGCGTTTATTGCTGCAACTATTTGTTCAATGTACGTTTATTGTCTTTGAATCTACGGTGTGGTATATTTAGCTGTCATCCGTCCCGCTCCTCCTGACTCTTGTTGCAATGCACTCGAAAGTGTAGCAATGAGTGCAGGGTATGTATGACCCGACCTGGCAGATGCGTCGCATTCACATCGCATGTAACACGTTTGCTATTATCAGCAATTAGAGTGGTAGCACGCAGCAGTCGTAAAGATGCGCGCCTTTGTTGTGGGAGCACGGGTGTTTACTCCTTTTTATGAGCGTTGCGCTTGTGGTTAATTACGTGAACATGTGTACTGATGTTAATTGCCGTTAATTTAAAATTTATTCATCATTGAGCTGATTAAAGAGAAGAAGTCTGCGGGTTGACATAATATACAAATTTCGTTTACAAACAATAAATATTCGGAGAAGCAAATATTATTTTAATTAGTTCCTTTATCAATACTTTCTAAGGATTGAGATTTAAACTTGAAATTCCTAATTTATTCACCCTTCATTAATGAAGGCGGGAATTAGAAACACAACTAGAACACACTAATAGAAGACGAGAAAACTTGTGTTCTTTTAAAGATATACAAACTCTGTCGACTGCAGCACAGTTGGTCCTCCGAAGGGTTGAAACTTTGGACAGTGTGTACAGTGACCAAGAATGGTTTGGGCACAGTTTAAAGGTATTAAATGTTAGAATTACAAAATTTTAATGGTGCTTTAAGTAGCACATTAATTAGCAGTCTATTTTGATACTAAACTCAATTAATTATCTCTTTATTTAACCCTTTCTCCGATCATTTTTTTACATCAGATTATTCCTTTCTGAATTTGTAATATTTTTGGTTTGAAAATCACGATGACTGATCCATTCAAAATTTCAAAGTGTAATCTGCGTTTCAGGACACTTCCACCGAGTGAAAAAATTGAGACTCGCAAAATATATACTAATTTGGGTCATATAAACAACATATGTATGAAAAGGAGAGGAGGCCCTCTCTAGTTTTTTGTCTTGTGGAAATTCCTAACTTCTCAGTTCTGCCCTTCAATAGTCATAATTTCCTTTTCTTAAATAATTTCCTTATTTTTAACTGTTTTAGAATTGATAATATAATAAATTTACATTCAATTTTGTTGTGGTTTGTACTACTATTGAGGACATATTTCGATTTTTTTAATATTACTTATTTAGTTTCAATTTAAAATAATTTCATAACTTTCATTTACGTCAATATATATCGGAACCGAATCGGAATTCAAGACCATATTTCACCATGACCGATTTATATATAACCAATTTTGTAAGCAAACCACCAACAAAATATGTATTAGTCATCCTGGAAAGTTTCATCTTCAAGCGCTTTTTTTTAAAATTCATTCCATATTTTATCAACTACTATGTAGCAAAGAATTTGGTGCAGCGAAAACAAAAGAGAACAATGCATCAATACATAACACCGCAACAATAACACATTGCCGGTGTTTAATAGAGAAGAAGCCAAAATATTTGCAGTAAGTCGAGGTCATGTATCGGCAGAAATGCACCGAAAATGCATTGCAGCGCGAACGCATTAATTGTTCGTCCATTTCAAAGGCCCATTGTTTCCGAGCGGTCGCATTTGCAAAACATGCTTTCATAATTACCAACATTGGGAACGCGCGCACCGAGTTGTAGTGAAACTATATCAAGCCTGCGATTTTTCAATATTTTCTTGATTTAAACGTATGATTAGCATACGTTTAAATAGCGTGCGTGGACTAATTATATTCAAGCGCCAGGATGGTTCATAGGGAAACCAAGTTGGCACCATGACAACTCTGGCGATTTATCGCAAGGCGGTAACACTATTAGACTTTAGGAACAAATGCTCCGCGATTCGTTTTTGAGGATTCGCATGTTTATTTACACGCCTAATCATCAAATTTCCCGCCGGTGCGTTTGTAAATAGGTGACACCTCCATATGGCCTCATTTCTTATCTGCCAAATTTACTTTTTTGGCCTTTGCTATCGCGGTTTAAATGTGGTTAGGAAATCGTGACTTGCAATTTAAGTATCGGGAATTGGGAAGTGGGAAATACTTTCGCTGGAATTTATCGAGCTTTCCATTCGTGGTGGCGCGACCGAGGACGAGTTCAAGTGCATCACATCGGGTGGTCGAGGGGGACGGTCCGACAATGTTCGTCGAACTTGTCGGCGGGGGCCGCATTATATCGATTTTTGCAAGCGTTGCGCGCCGTCTGGGTGGGTTGGCATATGGCGGTAGGGTTGCCGGCATGTTCGAGGGGGTGCGGTTGTTGGCACTGCCGACGGCCACCCCCGAAATGCTCCAAGGTCAGGGCTGAATGCTCAGGGGCACCCCGCAAATGTCTATGCTCCCATATCGCTTACGCAGACAGTTTGAATTTACGTAAATTGCTATATCTTTGGAAAATTGATTATATTAAGTGCAATATCTGGATCCTCTGTGAATAATAGATTTGTGTTTGGAAATTTATAATATTTTTAAGTAAATAGTTTTAAGTAAATAAACATAAAAGGTTGCGAAATTTCGTGTACCTTTCAGATAAATTTGAGATTAGAAACGGGATGAACCATATCTGTAATCATAGATATTGTTGATTTGGTAAATTCTAAGAATTGATAAATTCCCGGTGATTGAATTTAGAGTTTAGGGTGATTATATATTCAACTAAAGATACGATTATATCTAAAAGACAGGACGGAAAAGTTTTTCTTTAGTATTACATAATTTTATCTATTAATAATAAAATTCTTAATTATTGGACTCTAGAGAGAATATTGCAATAGAAGAAGTTTTTAAAGGATTTGGGAGGTTGTTTTGCTTGATTATTTGTTTCTGAAGCATTTTTTGTGCTAAATTCGCATCCAAGACAACAGTTTTGAATGCGATTACTTGATTGAAAGTATATAAAAATTATAGACATAAAAAATACATTTGCACAGTTCCTGCAAGACATAATTCGCACCCATCGTACTTTACCAAATTTTATAATGAAACGGAATGTAAAGAGGCCAGTAAGATAAGTTAAGTGGTAGTTTTTCTTCGAAATCTTACAATTTAAACTTTCTATGGTACATTGAAATGACAATGAAGCCAAAATATTTACATTTATAGAAAACAATACTATTATATTAATACAATTATATACAATAAAGAGTTAAATAATTCGTTTCGCTTATAATTTACAAGGCGCGTTCACTCATTGTCCGCCTTCGATTTGAATGCAATGTTTTACACGCACAGTTCATATATTGAAATGACTTTTTTTAATGGCATTTTTCGCGCTTGGAGCCATTTGTCCAAAAAAATTCAAAGTTTGGTTACTAATGCGATTGCTGTATATTTCGTGGAGAAAACTTGAACTCACCACCCTAAGTAAGCTGACGCGCTAGCGACCGCGACAGTTAAAGGGTTAAAGCACCATAATTAAAAGTATCAAAGCTTTAAATTAAGACATATAGAAAAAAGATAGTAACAAATATAAACATAGGGCCTGCAGGAAAAACTAAATAATACTTTATATATTTCATATTTTCAAGATTCATATGGTATATTTTATTGAAATTTTGTTTTGTTTTATAATGAAATTGTTTATGCGTTTACGTGACTTATGTAATGTTAATTACCCTGTATTCGCATGTTACCAATCGTTTAAGCAAACCTGGGAGCAACGGACAAAATGGTTGGTCACG
The DNA here is from genome assembly GCA_027575185.1 of Mimaenictus wilsoni. Taxonomy (NCBI): domain Eukaryota; kingdom Metazoa; phylum Arthropoda; class Insecta; order Coleoptera; family Staphylinidae; genus Mimaenictus; species Mimaenictus wilsoni. The sequence continues at coordinate 652,928 of JAODAC010000006.1, read as the reverse complement.
TAACTTTCCGTATTCATTTTCTTCATTGTAGCAGAAAGTGCGAGTACGAAGGAACTAGGTACATTATTTCTTGATTGCCGGGCTGATGTAAATAGGAACAATTAACCCACATTGATAAAACTTGTTTAATTACCTGATGAATAAATTATTCGTTTTGTTGTCAAAGTTATCATTGTGATGATACGCACTTACAAAAGAAAAATTGAAAATATGAATCGTCTTTTTTTTTTTTATTTCTTTCACTATTTCTAGAAGAATTTAATTATTTCTAATTATTTAATAAATAACTTTTAAAGAGATTAAATTTATGAACATATAAATCACAATTCTAAAAAAAAAGATTCTGAACCTTCGGTCCTTTGATCCAATTGTAAACAATAAAAAAGAAGGCATTGAAGGAATTTCGTGGAAATTACGCAACGACCGTAATAATTTACAGTTTCCCGAAAATTCCATGTTTTCGCCGCGTCCTGCCAAGGGGTGGAAACTTGGCCGTGGGGGGTGGTAGCAAATCGAGGCAGGCAAGCCAGAGGAAGCAAGGTTAATGCTTCGCCACATCGATCTCGTTTCTCGGTAGTCGATGCGAGAGCGCTTATTGCATAACCCACATTTCGTGCCGCCAGCACCAACGAAAATGTTAAATGAAGCACGACCGCAACCCAGAAGCCGAACGGGCACAACAGAGAGCAAAACGTCGGACGAGTACAAAAAAGTTAACGATGCGGGATTCCCGAAAGTGCTCGCAGTGGGGGCAGAGCAACGAATTCGCGGAATCGCCGAAATTTCGCCTCTCCTCGAACGCATTGAATGTTTCTGGAAAGTGCTAATGCAAATAACGTTAAGCATACGTATGAAATGTTGCTACCGCCCCCACCAAAACTCGCTATGTCGTGTCACACATCGGACCCCCTCTATGTCAAGAGAAGGATAGTATGATTATGGCGGGAAATAAGTGGGAGTAAGACCTAACGAGAAGGGGGAGGTACTGTGCGGCCTTCGCGCATGCACGCAGTAAAATGTTATAACTATAGCAGCGTACCGCGGAACACGTTTCAACATTCAACATTTGCGTCGCGTTCGGGTCAACTGATGAACGCGCGAGAAGCTGAATCAGTCTCCAAACAAACGCCGCGCTGATAGGGCACGAGGTGTTAAAGAACAAGCTGCTCACAAGATTATAATTTTCGTCTCTTGTGTAATTCAAGTTTATTTTATTGGAAGTAGTTTGTTGTAAAATCTTAAAGTTCGAATTAAAAAAAAAAAACTTTTCCAAGTTCGGTGCACGCGCATAATCTGCGCATAAATCGCCCACCTATGTCTCAGCTGGTGCCCTTTTTGAATTTCGGACTTGACCTGTCCCCCACCGCGCTCGAGGACTGCGATATGTACACCAACTACGACCCATTAGCGAAAAACAAAATGGTAAGTAATTCGAATAAGAGAGCGATTAAAATCGTCTGAGATTACGAAGTGGCGCCTTGTTCGCGGCTGAATCATCGCGCATTCCGCGAGCATTACGTAATTCGCTGCTTTTTTCCACGAATTTTCGCGGAATGAAAGAAAATGGTCAACACTTGTTGACGAGCGTCAACTAATTAAGATATTAAGTATATAAATAGCCGCTAATCGACTGTCTACTAACGAGTAGAATGTATTTTTTTCTGCTGCGTAATCGACTTTACTTTAAAACACCTACGTACGTCATACATCTGTGTTTATGATTGTGTCCTAGCTTGGCGTGTCGTGTTTTCGTCCAGTTTGTATTGCGGAACCGCAACAAAACGGAAACGATATTTGTCATCGCTGTAATTATTGCACTTGGCGTCTGCTGCAACGCGTACAAGCTGCAGTGCTTGTGGCCAGGGCGCGTCGACTTTTTCGCTGACCACCTAATTGACCTTTCTATGGGGATCAATTGAGACAAGCGTCGTTTGGTGATTACTTGGTTGTCAAGTCCACCAAATACGATTAATGCGTGTACTGTTTGTTGCATATATTCATAGTTCAAAACTTTTATATTTTATTCTCACTCGTCAAAACGACTCAAATAATTGTAGTTTTATGCTTAGGAGGTAATTTTGCAAAACTTTGTTTACGAATAACTCTTAATCTGGAAACAAACATTTCTTATCAGTTAGCAAGTCGTGTTGGGTGTAATAAAAATTAACTTTCACATAAATCGCATTGTTCCTGCTACTACGTTAGACTTTATTATTTATAGTTTTATTATAGCTAGTTTTATCATTAAGAATCTAAATTTATAAATTATAAAAAACTGCAAAATGCGTAATTCACTTTAAGTCCAATTTAAGACAGGCTTGAAACGTGGTATTCAAAAGTAGAAACTCGTTTGAATAAAACAATATCGAAAAACGACTTTCAAAAACTTTGATCTATTATTAGAATATGATATGGACGTTATTTTATGTTTTCGTATTCTTATCTCTGCAGCTCGCTCGCTGCGCCTGGGTGAATTAAATCAACAATGGCGTACATATCACTTGGGCGTATGAGTCATTTGTTTAACACTGCTTTTCAATGTGTTGGACGAAATAAGGAGTGAACACGTGCTCGGATCGAAAACGCCGATAGACTTTTGTACTCTAGGCGCACGGGAGTTGCACTTCCTTGGCCTGCAGCACGCTATTGTTAATTTATTTAACCAAATATAAATGCAATCGTGATTGAGATTGTGTTAAACAATGTATGTGAGGACAGCGTAGTGATTTATTTTTTGGTAAATGCTTTGTAGGTGTATACAGAGTTGGCTTGGAGTATTTTCTAGGATTGGTTTAATCTACCATAGAATTAAATTTTTATAAAATAATATTTCGTACGTACGCACCGATAAGTTGCTTTTCCGCTCTGAATTTGTTCTGATTTGACAATATAGTTTCTGATTTGGCTGGGAAATAGAATTCACATTATCCGTGATTTCTGATAAACGTAGTCCCAAGTAAAGAGGCTAAATATTTAATTTAATGAGATCAGCTATTCTTAAACTTGACCCTGTTAATTAGCGAATTACATATATCATTAGCGGGATTTACGTACTAATTCCGAATGAGCTGAGATTTTCATGATAGGAATTTTTATATTAGTCCATTAATTAATCACATTTATCAAGTAAAAATTATTATAGTTTGATAAGTTTCACTCTATAACTCGAAACGCCGTGAATTTTTGATGACTATTCGAAACTAGATTCATACTAATAGTGTAATTTATTAGTGTAATGTAATGTTTATATCGTCTCGTTTTTGAGTTCTTCAGCTGCGCACATTCTAGCGTCCTTAATTTTGTTCGAAAATGAAAAAAAAAAATACGAAAAGTTTCTGCAAAGTTTATAAAACCAGCTGGAATATGATATAGCATACTTTCAGGAAAAAGAGAAAAAAATAGCGTGTTTTTTTTTTTCTTCAAAAGATAATTGACGTCAGATTATAGAGAATTTAATTATCTATAAAATCGGCCTTCATTCAGCCAAATCAGTTCAATAGAATTTTCTCAATCGTGCACGGAGAATCGAAAATCGGTGTTTCGAGAAAAGCGCGTTTAAAGTTAGGCAAACAAAACAATACTATTTTTATGAACTTTTTGAGTTATAATTTGTATTCGCGAATACAACAGCTGTCGACATGAAATTTTGAGGTTTAAATATCTTCAATGGTTTAGATATTTATTAAGTCATATTTCCAGAAATCGCTGTTTCAATATGGAAATTAATAGGATTTGTCAATCTATAAAAAATGAATTTCCTAAAATCGGCTATTAAGTATGATCCTGTAATATTGCAGTATATTGCACAATATTAACTACAAATTTGATTTAATTCGCCATCTACTTGATAACCAGTTACCATTAGCACGTATTTCGTGCGTTCATTTCTTGAATCGAATCGTTGAAGAAACGATTTGGAAAGTCTGCGATATGCACGTGTCCGGTTCGTGGAGCTCGTTTTGTTCTTTCTTTGTCCACGCGCTGCGGTAGGACTCCAATAAGTACGTCACCAAATTCTCGGCTTCTTCGAAGACTTGGACATACCACTGTTAGGTTGCGGACACGCATCCGCATTTCCAGCAAACCACCACCGACGTAAATAGGGCAAACGCCGGCGTAATGTCGCGGTTCGTGGAGATTCAAAAACGTTTTCGTGCCGTCGATGACGCACAACGCGGCGCATGCCACCGTTCGCCGCGCTTTACGTCACGGCTATTCCGGGTAGAGAGCAACAGGTTGGGGTCTAGTAGCGTGGCTATGGCGTTTGAGCGCGTGTCGCCTCTTGGAAAGAAATCGGCCGAACCAACTGGAGACGCACGAAGTGGCGAGCGAGTAGAATGTTTTTTGTTCAATGGCCAGCAACAGCAATGTACGATGGTCATCGTACACGCTTCATTCACGTTCGTGCGCTTGCTGCACGACAACTAATCATGCGAGGTGTTCTGGAATGTTCCAATTGGCTTTTGCCTGAATGTCTTCATCTTCTTCGCGTGATAATTGGATGTTTAAACATGCTAAGTATTTTAACAATTTCGTATTTGATATGGTTTTCTAATTGGGAAGACAATATATAGCAGTGTGACTGAAATTATAGTTTTATTGAAGTAAACCTATATGCGCGCCTGACTTAAGGAGTAAACTGATGAATGCGAGCCGACTTTTGGCTGTGTAAAGCTCAGAAACCAAAAATCCAATTTTCACTTTTCTACTTTTTTAATGTGTGACTTGTATCAATTTGGGAGATAGGCTATTCTTTAAATTTTATTTTTAATTTTACCCTTTGAAGATTTTTTTATTTTCGTAAACTTTATGAAAATGTATTCCGCCTTGGTCTTAACTTGATAGACTCTGCTTGGGCTAGAAGTTCGACACTCGTATTAACTCCTACGTAAAGGTATCCAAGTCAAGTAGTCGCGTTTCTAAGTTGCAAAATTTAGAAATAATTCATACAAAGTCATATCCTACAATCTCGCGCTGAGAATCAAGACACCCACATGTTAATCGAGCTAGCAAACACGCAGTCAAGCGAGTAAGAGATGCCTGGAATGCGCCCCAAGGGTACTTCAATGTATATTTCAATATATTGTTTCTAAATATCGTCATTTCAAGGAATTTTGCTACATTTTGTCGGAATCAAGTTAAACATTCGTTTAATCTTTACACTATGAATGTAGACCCACCTAAAAAAAACGAAAACAATTTTACTACCTCGTATAATACAAATTCCTCCGATAAGTCCAACTGATTATCGCTTTCATGGCGGACGTATAGGTGTCGTTATTTCAACCACACATAAAGCAATTTCGAGCGGAACGCGTTATCAGCTCGCAAATACGAACGGAGCGTTCATTAGATTGATTTGCTAAATATTGAGTTTATAGTATTTGTTCCTATCGCTGTTTGATTTCGAGATTATATATTTGCTCGGCTTTTGTATCAACAAACGCACGACGCGGCGTGCCGATAATGGGTTGGGTTTTTCCAGAATTGAAACGACAGCATAAAATATAATTACACTTTGACAGCACACAAATGCACAGAGGCGACATTCGTGATTGAACTTGATATTTATAATTAACGCAAGCTAGGCCCAATATTTTTATTATGTCACGTTGAGACTACATGGCGTCGAGATAAGGCACAAAGAAAGTGCAGCGACGAAAATAAACGCAACTGAGCAACACGTTGACGTGTTTGGACACGCCGCAGTTCATTGCTTTCGGTGATGGCTTGGGGGATTCGCTACCTGTCAACAAGGTGAGGATCAATCGACCTCTTACCACGAACAGTGCGCTAATAAACGGCATGCAGAAATTATGGCGAGCTCGCCGGTGCGTTTGTGTGTTGGTGTGCAAATCGTTTAAACAGAAAAAAGATTTGGAGGACGTTTGACGTCAGCTGCGGGCACTGCGCGGTGTCATGTGAGCCACCAGCACCGCAAACCTCATTCTCTACCACCGATTGGCATATACACACATACGCTGCTGGTGGTACCCATCCGTCGTCCGACGGGTCGAGCGCAAGTCACATCTTGTTGTGTTTTCCAAAGTTGCGAGCGCGGCGCACATTTCGCAGCTTGCTGCATATGCTGTCTCGCAAGCTCGCCCACAATAATGCGCATTGTCTCATGGTGCGCGTCGCGTATCCATCTCGTCTGCCCTGCGCCCATCCGTCAAATCGGTGTGTACGGCGCCCGATTGTCGAAAAACTACGCCGTCGCGCCACCACCCAAACGCGCACCGCCCGCCGCGCTTTTCGGTCGAAGATAAAGTGTCAGTGAGTATTCGAGCGTCGTCGCGTACCCGTCTCCGCGGTGGCGTGTGTCGCGTTTCATTTACGCACGTTTTTCATTCTTGCATTACATTGCACGATACACGTCAACAATTGATTGCATTGCTAACATTTTCGCGTGCACATCGCATTCCGTACACGAACATATTTTCGGTTGTGTGTGCGAACGAATTACTGGAATCTCGATTGTTTGTCGAACAATCACCAAACGGATTATAACGCGCCCAAATATCAGCGACATTTTTGAAGGAGGTGCGTATTGTTGATATTCGTTTTTAGCGATTCGATAACTGTAAACGCTTCGAATATTGTTTGCCAAATATGTAGGTAGATTTGGCAAATATATCGATTTAGTATGTATTAGTATGTATTGTACTTTTGACTTTACCGTAAATATTGCCCGTTTTACGCTTGATTCGAATGATATTCGGCACTAACTTGTTTTGTCTACCAACCGATTATAATTTAACAATGTTTACCGTCAGTGGCTTGGATTACGTGCTGGTGGACACGTTATTAATGCACTGGGAGCAATAATTATCGCGCCTAATCGATGCCTGCGCACGTTGATTCGTTAAACAATGTCGGAGATAATTGCATTTCGGTGTGAATGTTATTGTTTCTGGCTGGTGATATCTCGTTTATAACCGTATCAATTTTATCTCGTGAAAATAACATGCACTATTCAATATCTTAATTTAGAATAAACTACGAAATTTTTACCATTTTCAAACGATTTTGAGTTCGTACCGCGCACAGCACAGGAAATTGTCGGGTTCACACCCATTTTTCTTATCATACTACCACATTATTAAAGCAATGTACATACGCAATGTTGCGCATGTGTGCGATTAGTTTCGAACGCATTCCGAATGCTGGTCGTACATCGTACATACTCCGTTTTTTGCCTATCATTTCCATTTATTAGTTGTTTTTTAAGGTTGAATACGTTATTTTTCAACCCAGTGTGTCGGCGGGAACAAAGAGCGAAGGACGTTTTAAAAGTAGTGTGCAATTTATAGCGAAAACAAAAGCAAACATGTGCGATTCGCTGTGAATTCGCTTTCTTTGTGTGGCATAAGTAGGATTAACAACTGCAGTTTATCATTTATTGCGGGTGATAACACTTCTTCCTCATGTCACATGTGCGCAGAGATGACGTCAATTTGATCTTTAAGCTGTGTTTAATGTTTGATTTTATATGATTTATATTGTTAATTTCGAGTCAGTTTTGAGTTAGTAATTTTGAGTGTGCATTGAGTTACATTACAGAAAAATACGCTACACCTCTTTAGGTTATGTTATATTAATTTAGGCCAATGGGTTAGTAATAAAGCATTAAATTATTTCTTTGAAATATTAAGGTTAAAGTTGTCTGCCATCAAAGGCAATAAAACGCATTTCTAACTAATTTAATGCATTTATGCTCAGAATCCTTGGATGGTATTTTTTTCTCTGCATTATGTGGGAAAACCATTTTTTTGCAAATCAGTCCGTAGTCCACCATAGTTAAGGTGACATTCGGACGTGTTCTAATGACATACAGCTACGTATGGTCGTGCGTAGACCATATCATGGCCAGCGAGATCGTGAACCTTACACGGAATTTACTACGAATCCAGTTGTAATTGTAAGCACACTGAGCCAGTGCCCATAACACTTAAATTAAGCGCCGCGTGCGCACAATTCACAAAGAAAATCATGACGACACTTCTCTATGTCGCTGCAATAAAACAAACGCTGTACATACATTCAGCGCTGCATGTGTGCAATTTGTGTCGGTGCCGAGTGAAGTGAAACAAAGGCCATGTATAACATAATTAAACATAAAACACAAACAACATGGTTATTATTTGTTGGCCAGTTTGTTGGATGAGTTTACAGAGAATACTTGGATATATCAGCGTTTCCCAAAGTGTGGGTCGCGAGCTGACATCGGTATGCAGAAACAGCTGAGTCGGGGCAAAGAATACAATATATTATATTGGATAGTTTCTAATAAAAGTGTTTGATAACGTAATGTCCCATATCCGAGAAAGTTCCAAATTGCTGTTACATCGATGTTCCAAGTGGGTTTTTAAAGAGTAAAATTCAAAAAATAAGGAGTACAAAATTCTTTAAAAGACTACAGTTCAACTTTGTATTTGCATTCTTTCGTGTGCACTAGTTACTTCGTTTTTTTGCTTTTTTTAATAAATGACCAGGAGGGTTGTGAGAAATTTTACAATCTCGTAATGGACCACAGCCAAAATAGTTTGGGAAACACTGGACTCAATAATAAAGTCGTCTTGGTTACCAGTGAGATAAATTATAACTTTGAATACACTAACGTGAAATTTAACTTTTTTCGGTTGTTTTTGGCTTGTTTAATTATTTATTACGATGTTTTACTGAGAAGACTCAAGTCTCAAAAATGGTTATCGAGAATGGAAGTTGAAATTTTTATGATTATCTCTAAAGCTTTAAAGTGAATTTTCATGCCTTGAGAATTTAATCTTTGTTTACAACGTTACCAACAAGTTTTCTGCGAATTTTAATTTGGTGTACGTTGTAAAAGGTTGAAATGTGGATTTTACGAAATACTTTGTTGAACACCAGAATTTAGTACACATAACGCAGATTTATATACTTAATGACTAACCAAATTTAAATCCTGAATTAAACAAGTGGCAGGCGTGCAATTTATGAATGAGAAATCATCACTGTTTTCTGTGCTGCTGCTGGCTGGGTGGTGTGCAATGTGCTTACGATTGAATGAAAAGTGAGTAATCCTTTACGGCCATCGTAATGAGTTGTAGTATACGTCGTGCGCGTTTTGTCTGAAAACATTCGCACGATTGGACACGTCATTCGCGATTTTTTTAACGCTGCTCCTAGTCCCCAGAAGTTGCATATCTGCCATTGGGTATGTCAAGGTCAGATGCAAATGTTGCAGCAGGTGATGACAAAATCGTTCAATTATTGCGATTGCTTATGTAAATTCTCCTAGATGGTAACTGTCGGCTGTGGTTTGATTACAGTGGATTTAGAAATGTGTTAATTTCTTTTGTGTCTTGTTTAATTTCTTTAATTGAACTGTTATTTATGATGACATAATTTTCTGCAATTTTCCTTGACGTATTGTGATGTTGACTAATTGTAAGAAAATTATAAACGTTAATTTTACAGTATTTAAATTTTGAACTTCAGGAAGTTATTAATGGATTGTTGTGTTTTGCATAAAATGCAACTTTAAATGGTTTCTTGATAGTAGAAACACTTAAAATTTCTTACTTGGTATTCCGCTGGGCTTTGGTCAACCGTTTAATCAAACCATGGTCGAGTTCGAGCTCTTGATACCTGCGGTTTTCAGCCTATCCCAAATGTGTGTCGGGCATTTGTAGTGGTTAACTACCAGTGGGCAGATTGGGTTGAAGTTTTCGATGAGTCATACCTTTTGACGTAAACAGCCAACGTGTTTTTAAAGCATGTTGAAGCACGCCACTGCACTGGCGCGATCTCTCTCGCCTTCACCGTCTACGTCTGATAATCCGTCCATCGGAAATGCTAGACATTCCTCCGGAAATCAGGTGCTTGTGTAAAAGCGTCCAACGCACGCACACTCGCGCACCCCGTTTTTCGAGACCCATTTAAACGGTTTTACGGCAGCGATTTTAACGTGGCGATTATCAACTTGGCGCCAAACGAAGTTCAAAATTACTATTACTTTGGAAACAAATATTTAACAAAAGTATGGAGTTTTTCAATAAAAAAAAATACCTTTCATCTGCAAGTAATTGGAATATGAGGAGTGGCGCCATAACATGGGACGTGCACGTATTTTCGACATCGATTTAATTGATTTTTTTACACGTGTAGTTCACATTTGGAAATTTCTGTTAATGGGATCTTTCGCGAGTTTGAGCCGTTTTCCCTGAAAAATATCAACTACATGTTCACAGATTTTCATTTAAATCGAAGTCGGACATTGTGTGAACGCCCCTTGTAAGTTTAATCTTGAAATACACTCGCTGAAACGTGTTGACCTATCAAATTCGCTTCGTTACTTGACGATTATTTTTATAATCGCTGATCATCTGGAGTCTCTCGGGTTCATGTTCGTCTGCATCGTTTTTTTTATCTCCTGCTTGTTTGTTGAACATTTGCTCTGTGGCACCAGCACTTGTCTCGCGCCTTTTTTATTCCTCTTCTCTGGGCCGTTTTATTCGTATGTGACTTATGCATTCTTACCAAGCTGGTGGCGGAAATTGCGGTAATTAACAGGCGTCGTCTGACCTAGCGGCGGGAATTCAGCCACCGCAATCGCCGCTACCGTCGCCGATTTATTGCCGCTGGGGCACGCACGTTCGATAAGCCAGCGACGTGCTGGCGGCGGCGCGTCGCGGCGGTGGCGCTCAATTGAATGATTTAATAGCAGTGCGTTGATGGCTGTGCATAATTTTAGATAATCGTCTATTGCTAATTTCGTGCGATAAAAAACATTGATTTTTATTTGCAAATGAGTGGCTTTAAAATTTGTGATTATCAAGGTTGTACGTATGCACTTTGTGGACCTGTACACCACTGCAGCCTGTAGTTTTGGCGATCGTCCAAAGTGTGCACAGCTAGCGCATGTTGATTTATTATTATTAGTGATTAGTTCTTTATTTAGGTTTTCATGACTTATTGATATTTCTGTTTCTATGTTTACTTTCAATAGTTTCTGCTTGTTAAATTGTAGATTATTATTTTTAGGTATAAACTTGTGGAAATTTGGTTTGCTGTTGGTTTAATTAGGTTGGTCCAATTCTGGTTAGGATAGTTTAAATTAGATTAACTCTGTTTAAGTAAGATTTAAAGCATCATATTTGGCATAAATGATTTCATGCCGTTTTTTTCTGACAGGCAGTTCCGATGATATTGAACACAACATTCATCCGTTGTAATATATCTTTTTAAATCGATATACTAGTTCGGGTAATATGAGAAAAATGGAATCTTTAGGCCGAGGCATTTATCAGAGATGATACGTTATTAGACTTAACTTCTACGTTCGAAGAACATTTTACATAGGAATATAGAAATTATAAATAAAAGTGCAATCTTTGGGGTAAGTCCTTTCAATTTTTATAAGTTATAATTTAACTTCTAATTGTAAGTAACTAAGTCAGTAAATGTAAGAAATGTTGCAGTACTTTGTAGCAAATTTCGCTCTCCGATTATGTGAAAATAATTGACTTGATTTTTTGCACTTTTGATTTCGTAATGATTTTTCCGTCTTTGGGCTGAACAAACAAAAACCAACAAATATTAATGGAGAATCAATTACTGCACGAATGAGAATTTTACCATTTCTATATTAGAAGTTATATTTTGATACAAAGTTTTAAATTACCTTTAAAGTACCTTAGGATTTGGGACCCCTTAACTTGGTTTAAGTTAGATTCAGGTTAGATTTATATTTAGGTTCGAGTAACTTAGATTAAATAAGGTTCAGTTAACTGTGGTCAAGTTAGGTCCCGTTAAATCATAAATAATATAATGTATTAAGAAATAAAATCAATAAAAAAATTACAAGCACTTTTTTAATACGAACTAATCATTATTAAGCAATACAATAATGAAGTATATATTTGTTTAGTTCAATAACTCTTTCGTGAACGATTTCACGTGAATTTTTTCGCCACAGTGTTTCGTTGTTGTTGGTCGCAAATCAATTGGACAGACCATTTTCGCATGTTTATAACAAACGATATCTCCTGCCAGATCGCATGGCATCTTCTCGCGTATTGTATGTTGTGCGTCGCGAGCGCAACAACTCGTTATATAAATAAATAGAGTCGGCGATTCGTTACCTCGGGTCTAAATTAAGCTGCCCGCGGAATGAGCGTCGTGGGCGCATCATCTCGGACGGCGGCGACGACTACCACCGCTGCCGCCGCCACCACCACGGCCCGCCATACGCGTACGCCACCCAGCTTCTCCTGCCTCAATCTCCGGGAAGCAACGCCGGCGTGTGGGTCGTGCGCGCTCTCCTCCGCCTCCGACAAACTCGAACCATCCGAAAGCTGCAAAATCGCGCGCGGCGAAGACGACGTTTTCGTGTGTCCATGTCGACCTAACTAAACATCGCCGCCTCTCAGCTAACGAACGAACGAATCTACAACTTAAACCGAAACACAAATCTGTATAATCAACGATCTACTATCAACAAATATAGAATTAAATCCTACAACGCGACTGTATATAGTACAAATTTAATAATTGTCAATTAAACGAGATTATTAAAAACGACCAATCGTGAACAACGGTTATTTGAAACAAGATTAAATATACTATTAATATATGCAAATAATATCTATTTTTAACAACGACTACTTGAACGAAACAACGAACAAATCGCGCAACCCGCGACAGTAGAGCAATAAGCATAAAATAATACAATTAAAAACTATTTTAAAAGTAGTGTGAAGGAACGAATTAATATGATGGCATTCATGGATCAAAAGGAGATTGCCACCTTTTTGGCACAGGAGTTGTTTTATCAGCAGGTAGCTTTAGATTTTAAGTTATTTGAGGATAAAACGAATATTTTTGAATATGAAAACAGCGTTGACAAATCGTGACCAATGAATTTGCGAAAAGTTTATGCATGATACGAGTGTGTTCCTGGCAATTATTGTTCTTGGATTTCAATCTTACGGGAAACCGTTTAATTTTACTACTAGATCACTGCCAAGTTCACTAAAAATACACGCTTTGCTCAGCATGTCAAGTGTGTGCATTGGTTTGCGCGAAACATTTTGGAAATAATACCAGGAAATTGCTACTGCCATACATTGCCAAATTTTCCACGAATTGTGAACTGTAAAAAACGGTACATTCGAGATTTCATTTGACCGTATTAATATAAAACTTATGTGGAAGTTTTCGAACATGGATGAATGACAAATAATTGAAACGTTAAAATTATTAAGTTATTTATAAGATATTGCTTTATATTCCGCTCCAATTTTTAATTAGAAATCAGTTCGGTAATTTTAACAACGTCAAATTTGAATATTTAAATTTTTGAATTTTATGATTATATATTTGCTGGATAGAGTTAAATGTATTTTTCGGTTTATTTACAGTTTATCTCACTGGAAGGTCTGCATTCCGGTGTGCCAACCCGAACAACACCCACCCTCACACCAACCACCCTTCGCAGTATCGAGCAGACATTTATTGAGCTTCAATCCAAACCCCACGAAAACGAGGCCGGTTTTGTCCCGCCGATGGTACAGTCAATAGGTAATTATTCCCTTTTTTAACAAATTTAATTCATACATTCTACTATACTACTAGATATATTAAAGACTAGGAAAACAAAGTAACCTGATGTTATTGAAAACTAATAGACATTTTTTCCAAAGGAAACAATCAGTATATACCGGCTTCGGAGGCTGATATCTACACGACGGTGACGTCCAGTGGCAAGTCCAACACGATTTGGAACTCGTCGATCTCTCAATGCAGTTCTGAGGACAGCAACACCAGCCCGTCGCCCGCCGATCTGCAGAAGAACATGCAATCTCCCCCGCCGGCACCCACACGCCGCAACATGGGTGGCAGGCGGCCGAACCGCGAAATGAATCTGCCGCCTGAGGAGGAGGAGCGGCGTCGTGTACGTCGTGAGCGCAACAAGGCGGCGGCGGCTCGTTGCAGGAAACGTCGAGTTGATCATACCAACCAGCTCCTTGATGTACGTATTTTCTTCCTCTGCATCGAGAGTTATTCATACTCATCGATAGAAATACTGCTAATTATTAGAAAATTGCTAAATTATATCTTTTAAATCGACAGGAAACTGAAGAACTCGAGAAAAAGAAACTAGCCTTGGAGAAGGAGCTCTCCGAGTTACAGAAATGCAGCGAGGAGCTGGAGATGCTGCTTGAGAATCATCGCCCCTGCTGCAAATTGCAGCTGAACATGCACTGTCCGCCCAGTCCGCCAGAAGAAAAGCCACATGCGATGCACTATGAAACGACCGGCATGCAGCGTGTGAAGACGGAGATGATCGAGACGTTCCAGGACGATGAATATTACGTAACGCCGGCAAAAAAGATTATGCTCAGTTCGGCGGTGCCCATCTCCAAACCTAGCCGTCCCAACTTCCTCAACGTGGGCGGCGCGTCCCCGTTCGGCATGACGACCGCTGCCACGAATAACAACAAATCGGTGGTGGGTCCGTTCGATGATGCGCTCGCTGGTATCGGCATCACCACCCCGTCTACCGGCATGCACTTTAACTTCGACTCGTTGATGGTTGGTGGCACTGGACTGACGCCCGTCTCGGCACCGCTGGTGCCCAACTGCTCCGCACAGCAGAGGATACCGGTGTCGATGAGCGGGGATGTTGTCTCACCGGAGACGTGCGTGCCCCCGAAACTCGTCAGCTTATAGGAGCAGGAGTTGCTGGCGCTGTACGATGTAATCTGCGTGTGACTTTTGTTTGGAGATGACGTGAGGACGGGTGTGCAGTGCGTCTCTAAGCTCAATCAGGGAGTACGTGCGCCATCGCTGAACAACGCACCGCTCTCCCGTCCTTGAGAAAAAACACGCTTGTATCTCTCTTGTTTGTCTTCGCAAGTCGAAAAACAGTCAACGTCGAAACGCAATCAATATTTTTCAGCCTGATTGCACATATTGGAACAAGTTACCAAAATGGCCAATATTAACTATTAACATAATTATGTACTTTACATGAAATGATTACTTGAATTGTTGAGATTAGATTTCATAATCGGTACATATTTGCTGTTTTATCCGTTACGGGAATAATTTACCGGCAAAATGTGTGCGACTTTGTAAAAAGATAGAAACCATCGACCGCGCTTGACTTGTCATACTTTATTGTACTATTTGGAAGCGCGTTCAGCGTTATTACCGTGAAATTTGCAGCGCGGTCGAATTTCTTTCAGTGCATCGACACTGTGCTCAACTTTGCTATACATTGCATACGATTTTGATGATCAAACAAACCTTACGGATTGTAAAAGTTGCCATGAACATGCCTTCATATTGATTGTATTTGAGAATGTATTTTGGTCAATTCGTAATTCGCAACCTATAAGTCGATGTCATTTTACAGTTACAGATTGAAATTTGCAATCGTCATTAATCACTACTATGCGAAAGTAAACATGATGAAGACAACTTGTGAAAAAACCTAATTGGAAGATTTAATCGAGAATATTTATGATTATGAGCAGAAAGTATTGATATATAATGAAAAATAATAATAGTTGATATAATTATATCCATTATTATAATAGGAACCCATCGATTCCTATCATTGTCAAACGAAAGCAATTGTGTTATTACCTTTTAAGAAGAAAATTTGATATATTTAGAAGTATATTATATATTTATATTGTATATTCAGCAATATTGCAAGGCTGGAGAAGAGACGGATGATCCATTTTGTCAATTTTGTAACTTAGAATTGTGAAATGACGTGAGTGGCGAAAAAAGGCTAAGAAAATTTTGTATTTATTTTATTGCATTGCTAATATTGTATAATAAATTAAATATATCTTTATAACAAATATTCTTTAATGACTTCAAATGTCTTGCTCTGAAAGCAAAATTTAAAGTAACATTGGTTCGTTGCTACCAATTGGTTAGGTTGAAGATAGGAAAGGCTAAAATAAGAAAGAAGCGAGAGTAATAAATGTAATCGGTTATAGTCGTAAACATTCGAACTTTAAGGTCGGTTGGCTTTAAATTGACTATGATCCTATTTAGAATTCCATTCTTAAGATTGTGTACTGTACATAATTTATTTATTTATACTTTTTAATAATAGTGCGGAAATCGGAAGTATATCTCCTAAATTTGATGAAAATAAACTAGAAAACCCAAAAAAGGTTTGCAGTTACAAAATTCCCGCTTAAATGCGGGCAACCAGCTTTCCCAACATAATATGACAAATATCCCTAGATTCCCTAGACACGAAATGATGACAGCTGTTAGCTGTGCTTAAATAAAGATGGTGGATGTTTGTAATTAATTTTTATATTTACCAATGAGCGCGTTTTGATAGGTGAACAATTTGCGCGCACGGCGGTGTGATACGACAGCGAATGAGTGCAAATGATGTTCGCGGGGTGAGACAAGCACGTGTTACCGGTCAAAAATGTGCGATGCGTGCTCGGATTTCCTACAACTGCTGCTCTCATGTAAGTGTATCGTGTGTGCGGCTTGTGAGAATCAGCCGGTTTCAAAATCACCATCGAAGCTGCCGTCAACATTGCATTGCGACGCGCAAAGATGTGTTTACGAGCGGTTTCTGTATTAAACCGCGCGCAAAACGCCGTAATTGGCATCCACACTCACATTCTGGACACTGTTTACAGATGAAACAAAGGTGCTTAGAGAATCGAACGAGTTACCTGTCCTAACAAAAGATGATATTGGAATACTACTAGTTTATGTACAAACATGGCCAGCCCGGTAAGCTCTCCGATCGTAAAGTCGCCCACAAGTTGTCATCCTGTCTTTGTTTGCTTGCAGGCAATGCATGTGTTGTTATCGCGATCCAAAGAATTTCGAAAAATTCAGCATTATTACACAGGGTATAATTTATTTAGCTGTTTGCCAACTGAAGGCTTTGGGCGACACAGACGCGGAGCAGGATGACGGCGACGTCGAGAAGGAGGCAGCGGGCAAGGAGAATAGCGTTGACGAGGTGGCGATTCAAGAGCGTGATAAACTCCTTGTGCTTGTATCGAAGATATTCCTGCTAAATTTTCCGCTGTATGTGGCATTCAAGCACACCATTCAGGTGAAGCTGGATGATCTCACACAGCAGGAGATACAATCGATGAATATGTTCTGTGATCTGCATGACACTGAGATTCCCATCTTTCTGCTGCGCAATGTGAGTTTGTTCTGCAAGACTGGCGGTTTGCATGCAATGACGTCTTGTTTTACTAATCTCTCGCCCGATGCTCTGCCTGTATCAACAGCACATGCGATGATTTCTGTGGGTATGTAAACGGTTTTCCATGTAATTTGACGCAAATATTTTAATGGTTTGTTTGGATTTCAGTTTGTAATCTCAAGTTATGGATGAATTATAAGAGTATGGTGTCATTGCTGGTGCCACTTAGATCTTGTGTGCTGAGGTATATGTGCAAATTGTCCGATCAGGATTTGAGAACGCCAACTATTAAAAGCATGGCAGGTATGTGTCTACAATTCTTATTCGATACTAATAAGATTGGCATTTATTGACTTTCCTTTACTAATCAATGGCAAATTTAATATTTAAATATCGATATATTACTAATAATAATATACATTATGTTTATTCCATTGCCATTATTTATTTATGTTTTAATGATTCCGATTTGAAATATCGGTATCGAAATTGGCAAGTATTGCAATCTATACAATCATAATTAAAGCGACTAATATATACAACAATACACACTTGTATGCGAATCCGATAGGTATTGATATTTTCAACTTTTGAATGTATAAATCATTATAAGTTAACATTTTTGTTTCAAATGTTTCAAGATTTTATGTGGAATGCAATTAAAGATCCACTCGATACACCAATGGCATTCGATCTAGATGGGCTTGATCTGGCCTTCAAGTACTTCACATCCACAACGCTTACAATGCGTTTAGCCGGCATCACACAGATCAACAATCAAATCGGTGTACTGGCTGAACTGTGCGTGGGTGAAGCTCTACCAGAGGCTGAAGCTGCCCCTCGATTGATGGCAGATTGGTTGATCAGCAACAACATCATTTCGCACATCTTCGGCCCAAATCTACACGTCGAAGTCATCAAGCAGAGCCATATCATTCTAAATTTCTTAGCTATGGAGGGGCGGATAACATGCGAGAACATGGATATCATATGGGCCGCGGCGCAGTTGAAGCACTGCGCGAAACCAGTACACGACCTTCTGCCTGGTCTCGTTAAACATCTGTCGGCCCCTCCCGCGCTTCATCTGTACAGCCTGCTGGTGAAGCTCGAGCCGAAGGACCACACCGAGCAGACGCTTTATCTCGCCTCCGCGTTGATCAAATTCATTTGGACACGCGGCGGCGCCGGCAGTGAGACTGGCCTAATCGGCTTGGCAGCATCGGCGGCAGGCATTGCCCTTCACAAGTGCGCCAGCTCATCGGAGAACAGCGTCAGCATCGATCAGAGCAACTCCGAGGAGGAGCACCGCGACAGCAGCGCACAATCGGAGAGCCATAAGTCGGAGAGTGATATCGATGGTGCTGAGATTGAGGAGGATATTAATATAGTCGACAGCGAGGGGCCGACTCCGTGCAAGATACGCAAGCAGGCGGGCGAGGCGGATGTGACGAGTAGTGATAATGATGCGAAGACGAAGGCAGAGAAGAATGTCAGTCCCAAGGAGGAGAAAGCCACGGCGAGGAAGAAGTTTCTCACGAGCTCAGCCGGTGATCACGATACAATCGATCCGGTGGCGTTCAGCAGTTCTCAGGAGGAGGACGGTGATGATTCGCCGAATAAGTATAGAAAACGCAGGAAAATGTTGCGGAAAAACAGGGTGAAAAAATTGCATGAGAAGCGCACACGGCGAGAGGAAATAGCGGAGTTGTCAGACGTGGAGGCTGATAGTGATCAAGAAATCAAACGAGCTGCTCTCAAGGAGGCTGCAAGTTTGATGTTGCCGGCGCAAGTTGATAGTTTAGTCGAAAGGTAATTATTATAAAGTTGCTCCCATTTGTTGTAACGTATACATTTTTCTTTAGTGGCCTGAAACAAGCTGTTTACTTGGAGGAAAGTTCATCTTGCAGTGAATTAGGCAAAGAAACCCCAAATATGGAGGCCCACAACTCCCCAAATTTTTTAAACATGCATGCAAGAAGTTCAAGGTGAGTTTTATTTTACATATTTATATTTCAAACTTTGAAAATCACATCTAAAACGTTATGGTATCTTATTGAAACTTTAAAATTACAGCCATATGCTAGAACTATTAAGTGGTGAGGAAGCAGAAGTGGAGGGCGACGCCGATGGTAGTTATTCGTCACGTATG
Source organism: Mimaenictus wilsoni (assembly GCA_027575185.1). Lineage (NCBI taxonomy): Eukaryota > Metazoa > Arthropoda > Insecta > Coleoptera > Staphylinidae > Mimaenictus > Mimaenictus wilsoni. The sequence goes on along the minus strand of JAODAC010000006.1, from coordinate 633,582 downwards.
AGCAACAAATCAGAGAAGAATATGGCCGATTTCGACGGCGAAGATTCTGTCTGCGAAGAGGAGTTAGCACAGCTCGCCGAACATGCCCAAATGAATCTACACGCAATGGGCAACCAGTCATCACCGGAAAAATCCCCCGTACGACTCGCTGATCCTAGGTTATCGGCGTGCTTCAAAGTGGAGAACGTCTGCCAGCCGGGAAAGACGTTGTTGTGGGATTTGTTGCAGGACAGCAAGATAGGCCAACTCGGCGAGGGGCTGGCGCTCGAAGCTGAGAAAACGCTATGCAATCTGCTGTGTTACAATACGGATCGGATTATTCGGATGAAGTTCATTGAGGGTTGTCTGCATAATTTGGCAAATAATACGTGAGTTTGAGATGCACGGCGTACTGATTTCCCTGATCACTTACCTTTGGCAAACATTTTAGGTCTGTGATAGTTTCGTTACGCTTATTGCCGAAATTGTTAACTTCGTTTCAACAGTTTAGAAACTCTGATATGCACCATGTGACGCACTGGGCGGAGAAGCAGCACGGTATGATGGCGCACTTCTTTAACAATCTGAAGACGTACGCTGTGAATAAGGACAAGTGCTCGCTGTTGTACACGCACCAGATGGAGATCCAAGTGCGCTTGCATTTTCTCTCGGCTGTTTTTTCACCTGTGGTTTCCCCTAGTAATTTTAAGTATGTATTTCGCACATATTTACAATCTGGTATTTTCTCCTATAAACTATTGAACATATTTTATATTTATCTTAGATTAAGCATTGAACAATTAGACACACTTTGGTGCTGTATGGCTCGGGATTCGGAGTGCTGCGACGAACTCTTCAGCTGGTTATTGTCACAAGCGAAGAGCACCGAGTTGCATGCCCTCGGGATCGAAGCGCTCAAACGTTTGTACCTGGTGCATTTACCCAGCCTTCCACCGGAAACCTTCAGCATGACCTGCCTCAGCCTCTTCCAACAATTGTGTAACCTAGCGCGTATTGCCACTGCGAATATGGACAGTAGCAGTCAGGATGGTTACATCTTGGGTATGGACCATATGTGGAAGATTGCATTGCGTGCCAATAACACCGACGTGAGTATGGCGGCAATTCAATACTTGAATGGTTATTACATGGGACAGAATCTGCAACACGAAGGGCAATTCGTGTCACAATGTATGAGTAACCTGGAAGCAGCTTCAGACGACCTTAGCAAGTCCTGCAATATCGGATCCGAAGAGGCACCTTTATTATGTATTCAGCGTGCTCTGTTGTTGTTAAAAACGCATATGGAGACGTTTCGTCGACGATATGCCTACCATCTTCGGCGTTGGGCCTTGGAGGGTAAGGGAGTCGGCAGTCATGCTGCCGTCCTCGGTGATCGTAGTTGTGCACCGTTGAGGTTAATCGTCCAACCTGCTGGTATGTCTGAAAGATGTATTCTTGACCTTTTGAGTTCGGATTTCGTCGCCGACCTACGCGCTGAAATCGCCAAATGGTGGGAAGATTTGTGTCATTTGAAAAATGCCGAGTTGGAGAGCTCTGGTTCGACGGCGACCCCACTGAGTGAGAGTCCCATTCGAATCATCACGCAGGGACAGGAGTTAATGACTGATTCCGATGAAAAGACGCTCACAGATATGGGCTTCAAGGAGAATCAAATGGTTTACATATCGATGGGTGTTTCACGAAATATGAAGAAACGTGACTGCATGGATTCGCCTTCAATGCAGCCATCACCGCCTCGTGAGTCTATTCCCACGTTGCTGCTGTTGCGTTCCAAGTACTTTGAACAGCTCTTCTCACTGATGCATACATTGAGCAGCATGCGCACGCCGGTGAAGGGCGGCCATCATATTCCGCACACAAAAGCGCAGGTGTTGAGTCGTCGCGTTTGGGATATTCTCAGCCTGCTCCCAACAAATCCGACGCTACTACGAGGTTTTCAGATGCTCGATACACCTCTACCGGAACTTCTTGATCCGTCTAGCGCGCAAAAACTGATGTATTCCCTGTATATTGTTGAATCCCTAAGTGTTCAATCCAATGGTAAAGTTGACAATCAGCGTCAACCCTGGAGTCGATTTTTTATTCAACAGGGAGGATTGCGGCATTTGTTTGATATTTTCATGTCAGGTAACAATATTTAAATGGTTTTGTCCCGTCGTTTAGTAAAATGAAATATGTTCAGGTGTACTTCAAAGATCTGGTGGTGATGGTAGTGAATGGCAGCAAGATTGCTTAGCATCGCTACTCAAACTTCTCTGCCAGCTGGGTGTCGAACCGCTGCCGCAAGAATCTCGCCCGAGTCGAACTGAAAAAATTATAATACCCGTGCTTAACGAAACTATGCTTGGAATGCTAGATGTGAAAACTGCAATGCCACAGTTGACAAGCATTTTACAAGATGCATCAATGCCTCGTGATCCAAATCATTACAAGACTGGATTTTGGGGACGCGCCCAAGTAAGAACACTAAACCAATTGCGGCTTATACATTTCAGAATTTCATATGGATATTATTGTTTAGGTTGTACATTATGCGATGGCATTGTTGGTATCCTGGCTACACTGTGATGAGGATGCTCGTGAAGGCCTATTTCAAACACCTAACTTCTCAACCTGGTTACAACGATTGGTTTTGGAGGATCCCGAACCTGCGGTGCGACGGGAAGTATGCTCTGCATTGTATCGTTTATGTTTAGGGGTGTCTGCGAACAACTCCGACACACATGATAACGGCTTGGTAGCTCCAATGCTTGCCCATTTACTTACATACATGAATAAAGCCGAAGAAATGCGACCGCAACGAATCGAAGTGATTCAGGCGCCTGAAGAAGGTAAAGAACCATATGGGCCAGCTTGTCGAGATTATTTTTGGTTGGTTGCAAGATTAGTCGATTCTCTCCCTAATGATCTAGTGAAAGAAAGTTTGGAGGATCCACACACGTGTGTAATTGATATCAACGGCCTGACGGATAAAATTGCCAACTCGGTTTTGGAACGTGAATATCTCGAGGCGCGACATCGTACCATCGATGATGATGGGTTGATAGGCTTGTTGAATCTGCTTACGAATCTTATTAAACATAAACCGCCATATCAAACGAGCAAACAAGGACAGAAGTTACTGAATGAAGTCTTTGACTTTTTGTTTGCGTTGCCTAATCCGAAGCTTCGACATGTACCGAAGTGCAAATCTGCTCGTTCACGCACAGCAGCCTTTGATCTTCTCGTCGATCTGGTAAAAGGAGCTCCTGATAATTACGACATGTTACATGAACGTCTTTTGAAACAACATCAACCGGGACCGAATTCGCCGTATCCTTGGGATTATTGGCCACATGAAGACGGTCGATCCGAGTGCGGGTACGTCGGTCTGACAAATTTAGGCGCTACTTGTTACATGGCGTCTTGTATGCAACATCTGTATATGATGCCACAGGCGAGGGCGTCGATTCTAGCAGCGGATACGTTACACTCAAAACATGAACCTACTTTGAAGGAATTGCAGCGAATGTTTGCCTACCTCTTAGAAAGCGAACGCAAAGCGTACAATCCCCGCAGTTTCTGCAAAGTCTACACAATGGATCACCAACCATTGAATACCGCCGAACAAAAAGATATGGCCGAGTTTTTCATTGACCTCGTGAGTAAATTGGAGGAGATGACGCCAGCCCTGAAGAACGTGGTGAAGAATCTCTTCTGTGGTGTGCTTAGCAATAACGTCGTTTCACTGGATTGTGATCATGTTTCGCGTACGGTCGAGGAGTTCTACACGGTACGCTGTCAGGTCGCCGATATGCGTAATCTTTACGAGTCGCTCGATGAAGTTACGGTGAAGGACACGCTCGAGGGAGATAATATGTACACATGCTCGCAGTGTGGGAAGAAAGTGAGGGCTGAAAAGCGCGCCTGTTTCAAGAAATTGCCACATATTTTATGCTTCAATACGATGCGTTATACTTTCAATATGTTGACGATGCTCAAAGAAAAAGTGAACACTCATTTCTCATTCCCTCTTCGACTGAATATGGCTGGTTATGTGGAGAAGCAGTTAATGCCTCACCACTATCAGGAAGACAAGCAAAAGGGAGATCCCGAAGCCGAACAGTACGAATACGATTTGATTGGTGTTACCGTCCATACAGGAACTGCAGATGGTGGGCATTATTACAGCTTTATAAAGGATAGAACGGCAGGTGCTAGAGATAAGTGGTTTTTGTTTAACGACGCTGAGGTGAAGCCTTTCGATCCAAATCAGATTGCAGCCGAATGTTTCGGTGGAGAGATGACGGTAATTATTTTCTTACATTTTACATTGTAAAAACTTCGACTAATTTCTTTCTCTTCTATATTAGAGTAAAACCTACGATAGCGTCACCGACAAGTTCATGGATTTTAGCTTTGAGAAAACGAACAGTGCTTATATGTTATTCTACGAAAAATCACCGCCAACACCGGGTGAAAGCACGGAGTGTCCTTCGACAACTTTGGAGACCACAAATTTGCAGCCACCTTATTCGACAACACCTTCAGCAACATTTGAATTAAGTAAAGAACTCGAAGATTGGATTTGGCAGGATAATATGCATTTCATCCAAGATAAAAATATCTTTGAACATACATATTTTAAGTAAGTACGATCAATTCCTAGATAGTTTGTTATTTAACATGCTCTATAGTTTTATGTGGCAAATATGTGGATACATTCCCAAAACTTTGATGCCATTACGGCCGGATATCACGCAACGTTCTGCCGAGTTGTCGACATCGTTCTTCATCGAAACCTTCATCCACGCCAAAGAAAAACCAACAATGGTACAATGGGTAGAGTTGGTAACAAAGCAATTCAATGCATGCCAGGAAGCATGCACGTGGTTCTTGGAACACATGGCACAAGATACGTGGTGGCCCGTACAGGTTTTGCTCAAATGTCCCAATCAAATTGTACGGCAAATGTTTCAACGTCTGTGTATTCACGTGGTGCAACGATTGAAGCAAACACATTCGCCCCTTTATCTCATTGTCGATGAAGACGCGGAATGCGATAATAAGTCTAATTCAAGTGACGATGAAATCGTCAATGTGGATCCGTCAAAGATTGGTAATGCGTCTTGCGTTACAAAATTTGTAAAGAAGTTACTCTCATTGGTAAGTACATTTCTTTAATTTGAATTTGGTTTTACCAATTTTTCTATCGCCATTAAACATTATTACGATTTACAGATGGAACACGGTGCAAAAGCACATCTCAAACATTTGACCGAATACTTTGGTTTCCTCTTCGAATTTAGTCGTATGGGCGAAGACGAGTCGAAGTTTCTGCTCACTGTCGGTGCCATTCATACAATGATTGATTTTTATCTCGGCCATAAAGTGCACGATTTTGTCGACGTCAGCGAGGGTGAGGAGGAGGAAGAGGTGGTAGCGCTACCCACCGACAAGTACAAACCGGCGTCCCTGGACAAAATGATCACTCTGATTGCGTCCCTGGTGGAGAAAAGTCGTGATACAGATCTCAGACTGAAGCTCAGTGTTAAAGACTACAATGCAGTGGCGGGTGGCAAAGGCTTTCCATTCCTCTACCAACAGATCAAGGACAATATAAATCTGCAACAGACGAAGAATTTGATACATTCGATTTGTCGTGGAAATGAACGACTTGCAACGTCGATCATTGGTATGCTTTCACAGGCAATCAATCGAAATTCTGATTCATGCCAGCCATTTTTTAAATTGCTAACTCTGCTTACTGAGGGGTCGAATCAAAGTCCTGGAGGACCTTCCGGCCTTCCATGTTTTACGCAGCTGGTGTTGCAGCGAGTATGGGAAGCGGCTGAATGTTGTCCTTGCTCGGCACTTGATTGGCTCGCGTTGCAAGTGACACGTAGTCGATTGGTACATCAATGGGTTTTATCGTCTTTGGATTCGTGGTTAGAACATTTTCTGATTGCGCATGGAAATCAACGAGTTCGAAATGGTAATATATGAGTAAATAATTTCGAAGCCAATATATCGAAACTTACATTTGATATCTAAATCTCTGAATACTTTTTAAAATCATCAGTAAGATTCACTATTTCATTATTTTATATTTTCCAGCTGCTGGATTTCTAGTGGTATCTCTAGTACCTAGTTCCCAATTTCGACAAGGTTTCAGAGCAACACACCGAATGCACCGCGAGCCACAACTCACACCCGAAGCGCTCAGCATCCTTCATCAAATCTACACAGCTTTGCTACGGCTCCTTACACCTGCAAAACATTACACCGATATGCAACAGCACGGTACGATGAAACTCACCACGTTTTTTGCTCTCCTCATGTATTGTTGCATATCGCGTGCCGAAAAACTCCTTTTTGGCCAGTATTTCCTCCATTTGTGGCACTTGTTTCACCCGAAATTATCCGAACCGTCCATCCCAGCCCACCACAATAAACAGGCAGTCCTCGCATTTTGGAATCACGTTTGTACGGATTGTCCCGAGAATATTCAATTAATGCTGCAAAACGCACACGTTATGAAGAACATTGCCTTTAATTATATTCTGTAAGTATTCCCATTTGTTGTGTAATTTATATTAATGATATGAACACTCCCTCTCTCTCTCTGTAGTGCCGATCATGAAGATCAAGACATCGTAGTCTACAACAGAGCGATGTTACCTCCTTATTATGGATTATTGCGAATGATGTGTCAACTATCGCGAGTGTTTACTCGGCAATTGGCGCAGCATCAAAATCTACAATGGGCTTTTAAGAATATTACCCCTCATCCATCCCAGTACCCAATCGCTGTCGAGGAGTTATTCAAATTAATGCAGCTAATGGTCATGAAGAGTCCGGATTGTTCAGAGTCGGATCAAAGAGAGATATCAAGTTTTCGTCGGACTACGTTGATCACCTATTTGCAAAGTCTTGATGGTAGGACAAGTTGGACCACATTGATATCAGCATTTCGGATACTCGTTGAGACAAATGATGATAAATTGTATGTGGTTTATAACGGAGGATTGCAGATTGTTTTCGACGTAAGTTTTTTTTAGTTTTATACATCAAACTTTATTGAATGATAACTTGATTATGTTGTAGGCATTTCAAAACCTCCACGTTATGCTACATGAAGCTACCGCCTGTCATGTCTCAAGTGAATTAATGGAAGTATTAGCTATCATGATGGAATTGGTGCGTTGCGTACGTTTGTATCGGGATTCCAAAGATTCGCGAGGCATTCTTTTAGCATGTAAAGATTGGATCGAAGTTCTGCGAAAATTGGCATCTCTCTTGAATACCTACAACCCCCCAGATATGCGAATATTTTGCATAGGTAAGTTTTTTTCTAAACAAATTCTTTTTTCTCTTTTAATTTTTTCTAATTTATTGCATATAATTTATCTTCAGAAATTTTGAAAGAATTTGTACTTATAATGCCCAACGAAGCAATGCAAATCCTCGTACCGTTGTTATCCCACTGCCATTCGGCGTTCCAAGACAGTCACGATGCCGTACCATTGGGCCCGTATTTCCCTAGACGTGGACATAGTTTACCCGCGGTTGGAGGGAAAGGTGTGGCACGACCTTTGCGGCCAATGGTGCAGATGACCGTACCGCAAAGTCAACTCGAATGTGCACGTGGTGTTGATGCCGAGTATGACGAAGCGCTCGATAAGTTCTATACGCCCTATCACGAATTCATCGACATGCTCTGTCGATTAGCAGTAAACTCAGATACAATGTCGGATGTGATGGTGACGTTGAGTGCCATGGTCGGTTTTGAAGCCGTCCCATTGCATTCCCTCTTCTTCCCGAAACTATGGCTCGACGTTTTGCGAGTACAACATGTCGATCGGAAATATATTAATATGCTCACGGCATGCAATTATTTCGTTGACTACATTGATGCTGTTCTCCTGGATGAACGGATAGCACTGTTGGTGGATGTTATTTATGAATTTTTGACCACATTCTTTCCTAAGGTACACTTTTTCTCAATTTTCATTATGACAAAAATTACTTACAATATAATTGCATATTTTAGGTGTCAGCACATGTATTGTCCGAGCAAACATTAACTATGATTGAGAATACTGTTGTATCTCTAAGCGAACAAGTTGGAGCTGTCGATGTCAAAAAGAGGGCAAAGCAATTAGCCAGTGATTTACGTGCATTGATTTTGGTATATAAAAGCCCTGAAGCAGTGCCGCCCAATTTATTGGCTGGCACTTTAAATCAACTACAAGCAATCGTTCAAGCAGAGATTGCAAAAAATAAGAGCAAAGGTATACAATCATATTTACTATCATAACTTTTATCATAACTTTAGAAATAACTGAAATTATTTTTTAGAAGAAACGACTGACAGTACACATGGTGATGAATCGAAACCAAGCACGTCCAAGAATGTAGCGAAGACCAATGAAGACAAAGCCGATAAGAGCGGCAGTGATTCGGAGACAATCAATGAATCATTTTGTGCTTCAAACATCGATGATAGTAAGACGAAGGAGTCGGTCAAATACTTAAAGGTGTTGGAAGAAACTATAAGCCAATTACTCGTGATTGTGAAAGAACAAGTTTGACGTCCGGAAAAATGAAATACAATACAATGAACCACATAGTTTGGAATCAACGATTTTGATTTTCCGTGAATGTCCTTTTCTTTTGTTTGTTTTGCATTCATTCTTTCTTGTCAAAATGGTATTTTAATTTCGAGAAAAAAATCTTTATAATTTTTATATCACGATGTTTGTATCTTTTAGTCATTGTATAGAGATGCTTATTACATATTATGTTTCAAAATTTTTATTTACCAAATAACGTTAATGTAATTGAGCGCGCATATTGCGTCATCGACGATTGTGCCCTGTTCGAAAATCTTTCCCCCCATGCTTGTCGAGTGTGAAAATGAAACTTTTAAAGTTGTTTGGAGCTGTCTTTTACATTATCTATTTGTATGTGAGAACAGCCCCTGTTTAAACCGATTTTGGGTATATTGTAAATGCATTTTGAGTTGATTTTCTAAAGACTGTTAACAAATTATGATGTCTTCATAAATATTAAATGTAATTTTTTCATTAAATGACTCATAAACCTTCAACGTTTGTTTTATTTGCCTACACCACCAATAATGAGGGCAAATCTCAGAAAATATTACTTTTTAGTATTGAAATCCCTGGTGTGATCTATTAGCAGCTCGTCAATGCATTTACCAATTCAGTAAGTGGAAGTTCAAATGATCACTGCAATTCCACTCTAGGGACACCCTACGTCCCATAGCTATTATAAAGATTATAATATACTGTTATGGTACTTTGAGTTTGATTATCACTTGCAGCGAAAAAAGTTGCCGTTACCAATCATAACATTCAAGAACATGTTTCAAAAGTCTTGATGTAATTAATGGAGAGGACTGTGGGTTGTTGGTAAAACATGTTGATATTTTGATGTGAAAAACACGATTTTGTCACTGTTTT